>JAVJIF010025914.1:0-40169 GCA_038442645.1 Agave tequilana
AACCATGCAATAATCATATCCTTCATGTAATAACCACATGCAAAGATTCATAAGAAATGTCAACATAAATGATTCTCATGATTCCTACTTTACATGATGCCAAATTCTGAAGAAATTAACATGTATAAGTAACCCTTATTAAATAACAACATGCAAGCCTTTTAAGGATAACCAACATATTATATCATCCAAATATGTGTGTAGCCAATATATGCATAAAGCCAAGTATGATGTTCATTTATAAAATTATCTCTTTTTAAGAGGCATGTGTTTGACTACTATGCATACACATAAACGTGTCAATCATGCACCCATGTAAGCATTCATGAGAATACAACAACATAATACCACATGATTGTTTTATAATGTACACATAAACATATAAACCATGCACAAGCATCATTGTTCATTTTCACGTCCATTTATAACTTAGGCATTTTCTCACTTTATTTCAAGTTTTACTCTACCTACTATGTTACTAGGGTTCGAATGTTCTACTCACCCTTGAAGAGAGTATCTCCTTATCAAGCTTA
Source organism: Agave tequilana (assembly GCA_038442645.1). NCBI lineage: Eukaryota > Viridiplantae > Streptophyta > Magnoliopsida > Asparagales > Asparagaceae > Agave > Agave tequilana. The sequence goes on from JAVJIF010025914.1 coordinate 534, forward strand.
GTCTCCCGCTATAATGGAGTCTACAAGGTCACAATAACATCATAATTAGTTCTTAGTTTAAAAGAGTATAAGAGGGGTAAAATCTTAAGGATTTGCTTACCTTTCACCAATATCACCCTCCTAACTCGTTATCCTAGATCAACCTTGTCTTCAAGAATTTCCTTTTAAGGTGATGTTAGATTACCACTTTACCTTATTATATTAGGTCTTTGGAGGAAGGAAAATAGTAAAGGAAGCCTTTTTCTTGTATAAGGAAGTAAGAGAAGTTTTGTGAGGGAATGAGAGGGAGAGAGTGTGTGTGGCTGCAGAAAAAATGGGCTATTTTTTGGCTGCTGCTGCTGCTGTTTTTTGGGCTGCTGCTGTTTTTTTGGCTGGCAGCAAAAAGGAGAGAGAGAAGTTTTGTGAAGTTAGAATGAAGAAAGAGAGAGAGAGAGAGAGAGAGAGAGAGAGAGAGAGAGAGAGAGTGTGTGTGTGTGTGTGTGTTGCCAAATGAGGTTATTCTCTTCATCCCCCTATTTATACTCCAATCTCTTCATAATATCATGACAAGTGCCCCCCTAACACCATCTCTCTACACTTATATCTTACACCTAAAGGCAAGGTTCCATCCCTCCCCCCTTCATAAGGTACTAGTACCCACAAGTATGGTGGGGGTATGGTAACAGAGTTAACATGCATGTGTGTGTATTTCATTTCATATACATACATACTAATATATCATACTAATATGTATAGTATAATTTATAGTATAAGTATCTTTACATGAATACTTACTTCCACATCACCTCCCTAAATCATTCAAGTGTTAAGAAAAAGGTGATTATTTAAGGCAAGTGTTACACCATAGGCTAGCATATGTGTTTCACACTTGATAGAAGGAAACTACCAAGGATATGTTCGCCTAAGGGGAGCCTATTGGCTGTGGTCTGTGTTCCGCACTTGGTAGAGGGAAACTACTAAAGGTACATTCGCATGTGCATCTGCCCACAGTTCGGATGAAGGGAGCTTGTTGGTGGTTGCTTACTTTGTCATCTCTAAGTGGGGTGGGACCCACAACGGAGCTTGCAAGCTCTGAACTCCGAGTGGGGTAGGCGAAAAGTGGTTAAGAGGAGAACATAATTTTATTTGACAATATACTGGAAATACAAGTACATAAGTCATGGATAGGGGTGCTACCCTGCTTAGGGAGGTACGAGTTGATCACTCAATCATCCTGTATTGGGTGACTACATGCTGTGGTTGGATGGGAGGCGGAGCACTTGACTGTCCGGACTCAAGACTACTTCGGGTGTGAGAACGTACTCCTTGAGAAAGCCTTGACGGATGAGCTCTTCCAAGTACCTCCAGAGGCTCCGGTAATGGATGGTCTGGTACCCCTTACCATCGTGATAAGAGCAATACTCTTCTGCTCCGAGACACGAAGATTGTACTGGATGGGTCTCAGATGCCTGACCCAGGGTTGATCCTTGACGATGTTGAAAACTTCGTTGATGGGGAGCCTGAGTGGAGTGAATTGCCTATCACCCGATAGGCTCAGAGCGAACTCGGTGAGGGATTGGAAGCACTTGCCTCTTGTAGGCAGGTTGCCCCCGGTTTTCAATCTTGGGCATGGTCGGAGGATTCGCGCGGAGACTTTGACTTTCCTCCGTGATCATCAGGCTTCATGGAGTGATTGGAGGAAGTCTTCATTGCCTCCTCCAACTGATGTAGGGCTGAGCTCGGAATAAGACTTCGCTCATCTAAGTGACATTGTGCATCAGGAGGTGATTCCGCTGATGAACGCGAGTACAGATACGTCTTCACCGTATTTAGAGACCTTGGTCATTGCCTCTGGAAGTAACCAATATAAATTTGTGGATGTCGCTTGCCTCATTTTGACAGAAAGAAGATGGTGGTTTGTTCCTCTTAGCCTCCTAGTGAGATGCGTATTGGGTGAGGAACGCTTGGACACCTCCTCGAAGTTGTAAAGGGATTACGGGGGTAGAGAATAGAACCAATCTGAGGCCACTCCTTCCACACTGGAAGGGAAGGTGAGGCATATGAGCTAGTCATCGTGGGAGTAGATCACCATCTTGTCTTGAAATGCCTGATGTGTTTGAATCGGGTCGCTCACTGTAGAGTAATAGTCGAAGGTCGGAGTCAAGAACTTCTTCAATACTCGCATTTCATAATCTCCTTGGAGAGAGGAGTCGGAGAACTTGACAGTTGAAAGAGTTGATCGACTATTGAACTACAACTTAGCCTCCTTGATCCGTCTTTTGATCAACTCGTCGAGAGTCCGGATGTCAGGAGATTCTGTGGTTTTAGGCTCGCTCCGATTGCATTGGCGTAGGGGGTTCTAGAGGGCAAGGATCTGATCCTAGAGTTGGTTGTTGAGCTGCCTCAATGTCTCTTGCTCAAGGATGACATTCTCGTGGTCGAGCTGCCTGTTCCCAATTGTGATTAATCTGGGCTTGTTGTTCCTTCATCTGCTCCTTCATGTCGGCGAGCATCTGAAAGAGTTAATTACACTGCGGTTTCTCCTTGAGATGAGGAGGAACCAGTGTCCTCGTTGTACGCGATGATTGTCGATAGGTAGGGGAGCCGTACCCCAATGGTGTTGACGATCTTGCCTTTAGATATGGCACCGTTGAGGGTGACGAGTTGCTTTCTTGGGCATCGACACTGTAGGCGAGCTTTTTTAGGAAGATTTGGGTTTTTAGGGGAGAGATCTTGAGGTGGAAATCAGATCTCAACAAAACACCAGTTTGTGATCGAGATTTTCCCTTACGACCGATCAGACGGTCAATCCACACCACAAGCGGAATAGAAAAGTGAGGAGTGTGTGAATAAAAATGATGTACAACATAGAAAAAGAGAAATACACAAAAAATTTTACATGGAAACCCAATCGAGAAAAATCATGAGGAGGAGAAGATTCCACTATAGAATTACAGAGAATTGGCTGGTATGTCTCTGAGTTAGGATGGATTGGCAGGGAAGAAGCCCCCACATTGGAAGAGGTGGCCTACTTATACTGATCTGTCAATATGGAGGCGGATGGGATGTTGGCCAGATCTTCCATGATCTGCACATGTTTGTAATGGCCGAGATTGTTTGTGTTGGACTGTTGGAATCTCATTCAGGAAATCTCATCACTGTCCATTATTGCTCACACTGGGAAACGTTACACATATGAACGTGGGAGAGAAAGGAGAGGCAAAACTACACGTGGTCATCTCGGTGGCCGTTGCTGGGGACTTTTGAAGTGGAATCGGGAGCCTAGGACCGCAGATGGCTCTGGAGGGATATAATTTTCGGGCTGGAGATTACTCCGAGATGACTTGAGATAGTGGAGCTTCCGAGGTGAAAGAGTCTTTGAGATGAAAGTTGACGGATGCAGAGTGGCAGAGGCATCGTGATGGACCGGGGGCTGTGGATGTCTCATAAGAGGCTTTCAGTTGCATGGACACATGTTACCATCTTGATGAGGGTGAATTTTTGACTACTACAACTATATATGTGCTAGAATATTTATTATTTCTCATGTACAGGCTCAGGTTATATCTCGAAACTTAGTTGTGCAAATCCACTTGCGAGATTTAAAAGGAATATAGTAAGAGATAAAGATTAGTTTAGTCCCATGTGGAACGAAAAGAAAAATAATTAAGTGATAATTATTATTGTAACGAAGACTGTAATCAGGGTTTTCTTTTCTTTTTTTCTTTTATACATATGTCATAATTAAGACGTAAATCTAGAGCTCTCCACAATCTATTCTTGCCCTTTTACTAGTGAGTCAGGCCTCACTAACGGAGTTCTCCATTTTGGTCATACAGAGTATCAACATATTTAATATTTTCATTGAATTAATGGATCCATTGTCATAACAATAAGTCCAAAGTGAGATAACAAGTTAAAGCTTACAAGAGACTGCGATCGATTTAGTCCAACAAGGAGTGAAAGAAAAGATGGATAACTATCTGAATTTAATAACCGAATGTTTTGAACGTGCAATAGAATTGGTATTAAAATAAAATATGTTATGAATTTTCTTTGTATCTTTTTTTATAGACTTTTTGTTGGGAAATGAAAAGTTTTTCATCTTCTTCTTTGGAATGAACATTATTTTCTCTTTTTAATAAATATTATTTCTATTGTTTCAAAATTCATTTTTAGATAGAAATCCCTAATAAATGTTTATTTTTTATTTGAAATTTCTTTTTCAAGACATGGTTGTAAATGTATGGCTATATTTTAAGCTTACTGAAAGATCTCCAAATGTGTGACTAGATTTTGTTTTGGACATGTAGTGGGTACTCCTAAGGAATCAATCCACGCACCAAATAGATAAGTGAATATAGTCAAATCACAGAAAAGCCAATCTCAAACACAATGAAAATACATAAAAATCAGAAAGGAAAAAAACCACAGAGAGAGAGAGAGAGAGAGAAATTCTGCTATGTCAATGGCGATTACAAACGGGTTCCCTGGATTTGAGTGAACTTGGTCCCTTTCTCATTGGAAGGGATCCCCTATTTATACAAGTTAGGTCAAATAGATAAGTTTAGGGAGTCCTGCTCGTTTTGAATACCTAAATCCCTTATCTTGCTGAGGGTCTAGCCGAACGCCCTAGTTGATATAGGAGAGAGAGTCCATCTCTATCTTGCGGTTCGTACTCGGCTGCAAATAAGGATGAACAGGCCCCAAGAGGTTACTACCTTATTTGAATAAATATTGGGCTTAAGAATAGAGATTTATGTAATCGGATCTGATTCTTTCATTAATCACTCGTCCCGTTCGAAATTCGAACTGGGTGAAGATGCCGGGTTAAATGCTCTGGAAGTAGTCACACGTCACACATCCATAGAGATTGACTGGACATGTTCACAATCATGGGAGGATTAAAAGTGACCACTACAGATGCCCCTGTGCTCCCTTTTCTTTTGGAGAGGTCAAGAACTCTCCTTCAGGGGATTTCAGATCCTCAGAGTCTCCAATGTAGAGAGGAGCAAAATAAAATTTGGACTTTCTGGGCCTAGACCCAAGTCTCTGCCATCACTTCAGGTTTTGTCCTATAGTAGCGTGCGTAGCAATACAACCTGGCTAAGCTTTAAATGTACGTCACATCCGGCGTCGCGCCGATCAAATTACCGCCTTTCGTGCCACGCTATGTTCGAGATGGATACCGCATATCTATAATAGCTGCATTGAGAAGGTAACCATCTCTTATGAATGTGGGCAATTTTTTAGGAAGGCATGGCGTATCTGGCGTGACGGTTTGAGTCCCTTCTTCTATGACATGTAGGATCCCAAGTGGAGCAATGCTTTTCTTCCTTTGAGATTAGGAGCCTAGGAGGTTGGATTTTCTTTCCCCTATATATTGGGTGGGACTCGTTAGGAGCGATCTGGTCTACTTCCTGAAAATTTCCTATTGTTTAAAGCCTTCTTCTGTTTCGCAAGCATCGATGTCTGCTTTGTTTTTCGTTTGAGAGATGGAATGTGTAGTGACTCTTACAGCACCCCTAGTATTGGGAGCCTGTTTGTCAAGGAGTTTCAATTCTTGTGATGCGCTGGCCAAGCAGTCTCAATTCTTGCGATGAGGCCCAACAATGGGGATAGACAGGAATGAACTATCTTCTGCTTGGTTTGTATGTCTGGCCTTTGGTCGGAGCAGACTGGTGTGAAGTTTAGGTTTGACCCCCTTTCTTTCCTTGCAGCAAGCATGTAGCAGGGAGCATAGGAGTATTCGATGGTGGCTCGGTTTCAAGGTCGATCGTCCGTACTCTTTGAATAATACACATAGAGGGGGGGTGAATAGGTGTATGGCTAATCTAATAACAAATGATGCGAAATTAAAACTAATTATAGCACACTAAGTATAACCAAAGAGTGTAGCCGAATTCCCGGTGAAGGGCTCTGGACTATCTCCTCTAAATTCCTCTAAATAAGAGTTGAGGTGCTATATGAAGCTCTCTTGCTTCAACACTAGTGTGGGCACACAAACAATACCAAGCATATAAGATATGAGCAATATGAATTAATGCAAGATATAAGAGAGAGAGAGAGAGAAAGAGTTAAGAGATAGTGGATCAATCGCAAACAATAAGATATGTTTCGAGGTTCAAGCCACTGTACTACGTCCCCACCTTCACACAGAAGGATTTCCACTATATGTCCACACAGGGCTTCCCACACAGGGAACCTCCACTGAGGATTTGGTAATACAAACTTAAGAGTACACAACTCCTCTCTCCAACAACCATCTCTACATAAGAGGCAAGGCACAAAGCCTAAACACAATCACCTCTACACAAGAGGGATAAGGCACTAAGCCAAATAACAATCACCTCTACACAAGAGGGATAAGAAACTAAGCCAAACAACAATCACCTCACACAAGAGGGATAAGGGACTAAGCCAAAACCAACCACAATCACCTCTTCACAAGAGGGATAACCCCAAACCAAAATCACAATCTCAATCACCTCTACACAAGAGGGATGAATACCCAAAGCAAAGAAAGATTACAACTCTTGGTAATCTCAAAGACTACAAATAACTCTAGGTGATCACTATATACCACAAACCAATTTTCTCATCAAAACAAGATCCTATAGATAGGATAGATATGATAGCTCAAGTGTGAGAATACAAGGTGTTTGGAAAACAAAATACAGAGAAATAGTTGGGAAAATTCTAGATAAAGATAGAAATGAAGATCAAATCAATATCCCAAATACTCTATTTTCTTTGATTTTTTCAACCCTTGAAAACAAATGAACGTAAATCTTTTAACCACAAAAACTCTTTTAAACTCTTGCTGAAAAATACTTGAAAGATAAAAATTTTCTCTTCAAAATTCTTGTAGAAAACAGCCCAAGAGATGGGTATTTATAACCCTCTCAAAAATCTGCCTGTTGGCAGCAGGAAAGGGCAGAAATGCCCTTCCGGTACCGCCCGGTCGACCGGCCAATGGTCATTCTTCTAACCGTTGAGCCTCCGATTGACTGCCCAGTCCACCGGCCAGCACCCGAGAGTTGGGTGCTTTCAGTCGGTCGACCGCGCGGTCGACCGGCCTTTTAGGCTATCCATGTGCACGTTTGCGTGCACATCTGTCGGCCGGTCCGGTCGATCGACTCCTAGTCTGGTCGACCATCCGGTCGACCGCCAGTGTGTCTGGCTGGGAAATTATGGGTCTGAAAACTTGGTTAATTTAATACCAATTAAATTTCATAAATACACATAAATTTCTCAAAATAAATTCTTGTAAGATCTTTGAATAATAAATATGTGTGACCAAAAATCACACATATTACAAACTATTTGAACCATTTTTGTGATATGGAAATTAGGCTTAAACACAAAAATCGTATTTTCCAAAACTTGGATTTTGAAATGAAAAATCGTTTACTCCAAAACTTGTATAAATACAAAAACATGATATTGAAATAACTTTTGAAGCATAAAGTGTATGGATAGAATCCAATACACATGTAAAGTGTATATCTATATTTTCGACATGAAATCCAAAATAGGTTAAACCGAAAATAAACATATTGAAACTTATGTGCGTGTGTGTGAACTTAAGCATATCAACACTATCTACCTTTACACAAAATCTAAACTAAATACAAACTGAAATCTTCTTATTGATCCTCATCTTCAAGACGACCCGATCCAAACATGATCCAAAGAGCTTGACTCCAACCGAGTGCTAGATGCGATCTTGACGCGCGAGCTCTTGAATCTACATGTGTTAGCTCCAAAACTCCTTTGTTGAAACTAATCACCTACTAATATCTTGGTCAATAACTGAAACAATGTAAACATAAGATTATTAGTAAACTATAACCACATGAGTTAATCATCATCAAAACTAGAGTTATGGGCCTTTGGGCCAATAATCTGCCCCTTTTTGATGATGACAAAACTCATGGAGTTATATATGCATGGATTAAAGATAAGCTTCATAGAAGCTCCCTCTTAACTCATGCATAGCAATAAACATAAAGATATTCAATGAAGACATAAACCAAACACAAACATATATGCATAAATAAGAAAATAACATGCACAATAATTCTTCTTCCCCTTTTTGCATAAACAAGGAAATGAAATAAACATTCATATATAAACTCCCAAAATACTTCTCCCCTTTTTGTCAATTCATCAACAAGGGGCGAAGGAAAAACAAGCAATAAAGATATATATGCGACATACATTCATGAAGAGGAGAGACGAAAAGTTAACTCCCTCTGCATACATGCATTACATGAAAGAGATGACTAGACCCTAACCACATAACACATAATATATAATGTATAAGTGGAGATGTAAAGCCCCCCTACACACGTGTATCACATAAAAAAGAGATGTCAAACTTCTCAATGTGAGATACACTCAATATGAATCTATATATAGAGAAGATGTTAAGCTTCCCTTGCATATAAGCAATACATATCAAAACATGTTGAAAAAAGTTTTTTTTTGAAATTTCTCAAGTCAACAAAATAAACTTTGATATTAATGAAATCAAATTGTAGATACCATTGAAAATTGAAGTTGACAAGAACAAATGTTGGTACCACTTGTAAATAAACAAAATTTTTAAGATACCAATAGAAGATTTTTGATACAAATTGAAAATGAAAAATTATAAGTTTGATACCAATTGAAATCAATTGTACTAATTGAAAATAGCTTGTAGATACCAATTGAAAGTAAAAACCAAATTTTAGTTAAACACAACTCATTTTGCAATAAGGATATCAAATTGAGAATAATACAAGTTAAGATTATTGATACCAATATTAAAATGCTAACACACACCCAAACAAAGTATTTTTCATTATAAAAATGAGAGTAAGATACCAATTGAAATAAAACTGATTGAAAGATAAAACATGAATTTTCTCCCCCTTATAAAATACTAATAAAAACAATACATAAGCTTGTATAAGATACCAATTGAAAATAATTATCATTATGGAATAAATCAAGCTTAGCATAACCATAATTTGTGCTTAAAGATGTAAAGGTATTATAAGCACAATCAAATCATATATATGTATGAAAATGAATATACCAATTGAAATTGATACTAATTGAAGTTTGAAGCATACATATATAAAACTCAAACATGAGTATACAAACATAAAAATCAAATTATAGATACCAATTGAAATCAAATTGTAGATGGATTGTGCAGTGATTCTCACAGCACTCCTAGTATTTGGGAGCCTGTTTGTCAAGGAGTTTCAGTTCTTGCGATGCGCTGGCCAAGCAGTCTTAGTTCTTGCGACGAGGCCCAGCAATAGGATAGACATGGAATGAACTATCTTCTGCTTAGTTTGTATGTCTGGCCTTTGGTCAGAGCAGACTAGTGTGAAGTTTGGGTTTGACCCTCCTTTCTTTCCTTGCAGCAAGCATATAGCAGGGAGCATAAGAGCATTCGATAATGGCTCTGGTATCAGGGGTCGTATGTCCGTACTCTTATGGGGTCCTGCCTCCTTGTCCATCTCTGCTCCAGAGTTACGATCTTGGCATAAGTATCCTCCTTCGCCTTACAGGCTTCGGTCTATAATTTGGTCACGGTTCTTCTTACTGGTGGTTCTCCTTGTTGTTCTCAGTATCGTTGCTCGTCCGACTCTGGTGGATTGCTTACTTAGGAGTCATCACCAGAACACGGCCGGGGACGTGATAATGAGCGCCCCTGCTTTTTCTCTCAAGAAGAACACATGCATGTAAACCAAAACTTGTATTTATATCATATTTGCTAGATGTATCCACATTTGTAAGAGAGGGATATAATCCAGAACTTTGTAATACATAGAAGAGATAATCAATGATAGTTTTGTTCAAATCTTGTCATTCTTATGATTGTGATCTTTTTACTCCTTTGGAGCCATCTTGCTTTGTAGCCCATTCGAACGACTCAGTGTGTGGCCTCATGGTGGGGCCTGTAAGGGGATTTGTAGTTGAGGGGAAACCCACCCGCACGGACCAGTTCGTGTCCGTCATGAATTTCCCAGTCGGCAACCGTCAGGGTGTAGAGGACCCATGTAAGTTACTCTCGGAGAGGTTCGTAGGGCAAGACTCCATCTTTCAGGAGCTTCTCAGTCGGTAGCTATCAAGGTGTAGTGGACCCACGTAAGTTACCCTTGGAGAGGTTTGTCAGACAAGACTTCGTCTTTCAGAAGCTTTCTGGTCGATAATCATCAGGGTGTAGAGGACCCATGTAGGTTACCCTCTGTGAGGTTCATCGGTAAGACTTCGTCTTTCAGGAGCTTCCCGACCAGTAACCATCAGCGTGTAGAGGACCCATATAAGTTACCCTCGGAGAGGTTCGTTGGGCAAGACTCTCTCTCAGGAGCTTCTCGGCCGGTAACCGCTGCTTTTCGTTTCTCTGGCCCTTTTATTTGTTCTCTCTGCTTGCTAGCTTCTCCCTCTGTGTATGCTTGCTTTGGCTATTTATAGACCAGTAAAGGATAGAAAATCCCTAAAAATTAGTTTAACAACTGCAAATAAGTTGTTGTATTCTTAAGATGAAATAGAAATAGCCGTGGGCAAGGCTATTTGCCCATGGCGAGGCTAGTTTAGCCTATGGCCAGGCTAGCTTGCCAGGCTGTCAACAGTTAAAGGAGTTATTCTCCTTGATTTTCTTCTTTAACTGAGGGAATTGAATCCCTAGATTATCTCTTTTAACAGAGATATTTGACTTGTTGAGGAATTTGAATCCTTAATTGAAATCACCTAAAGGGGGGTGAATAGGTGATGGCTATACTAGTGGCAAATAATACGGATTAAAACTAATAACAATAAATAGCAACAATATTAAAACTTGCAAGAAAGTAACAAATAATAGTGCAAGTAAAGGAGAGAGAGAGTTTAGAGATAAGTGGACAATCGCAAACACGAGAATATGTTTCGAGGTTCGAGCCACTGCTCTACGTCCCCGCCTTCAACACGATGAAGGATTTCCACTATGCTTGATCCCACCGGATCGTCAATATAAGTTCTCACTAGAACTCTTCGGACACACTTGTCCTCTCTCACGGTGCCGCAACACCGACTTAGAGCTCACTAGCTCGCTTGAGGCCGCAACCTCTACAACTTCTCAATATGAGGAATCAGTGATCAACACTTGACCACAAACAAAGCTCACTTGCACAATCCTATAACCAAGATGAGGAGATGAAACTTTTGGGATTGTGTAGTGCGAAATCTAGAAGAGAAGTAGAGGGGAAAGTTTCAAGCTAAACACAAAAGGATTGAAAATTTGGCTCAATGGAAACTCTTATGCTAAAAGGCTAAACTTTGAGAAATTTTGATTTTACTCTTGTAAATCTTGTGTTTTAGTTGTATAACACTCCAACTATTTATAGGGGATGAAAACTCGGTTAGAAAAGCCATTAGATTCGTTGGGAGAAGCCCCAACAAAAAGGCAAACCAGAATATAGCCGTTACAGCCTAGTCAGCAGAGTTTTCTGCTGCCGGTCGACCGGGACGATCGACCACCAACGGTCGAAAATTCGACCGTAAGGAAAGCGGTCGACCGGACGGTCGACCGTGAAACCCAAACAGAGAGTTACACTCTATGTCGGTCAATCGGGACGGTCGACCGGGAAAAACAGAGAGCACTGCTCAGGTCGACCGGTCGGTCGACCGATGTGCACACATGCACAGTGGTGCATGTCGGTCGACCGCCCGGTCGACCGACAAAGCAGTTCTGCTCTGCCAGCGTCGACCGGACTAGGCCAAAAGTCAGGTTTTTTGAAAACTTTTTGAAGTCTAAATTTTTTTGATAAAAATTTCTTTAGATGGTTAGATACAAAATAGAGTTCTATGGCTAAGAAAGATCATAGTGTGATCATAGATTAACACCAAAATAATTTGAACTATATTTTAATAAAAAATTCTTTTTCTAACTTAAAAATCGTTTTTTCAAAAACTTGTTTTTTCCAAAAACCGAATTTTTCAAACTTCGTTTTTCTGAAACTTGATAAGAAATTTTATAATAAAATTTTGTTTGAAAGCATGAAGCAATATCAAATGTGTGTGTGGCAATCCAAGGTTATCAACCTCTATCATCTCAGTTTTGACAAATAGACTATAATCCTAACTAAAATGAGAAATGCAAAAATAAATCTTGTATAGTCTTCTCAAGTTGTTTGATCCTGGAGCTCTTCTAGTGTGCTGGGCTCTGGGATCTACATCTTCGCGGCTTCCAAATGTGTGAGTCTTGTGTTGGAGCCGTCAATCAACCTATGGTTTTTTCTGAAACTTATTTAAACAATCTTGTTAAAACTTAACTACATATGGTTTGTTATCATCAAAACTTGGGACGATGGCCTTTGGGCCAACATTAATTACCTTTTTTAAATGGGAGATTTGTTGTAACCAATCGAGGGATTTGAATCCCTTGATTATCTCTTTTAAATGGGAAATTTGTTGTAACCACCCACTAAAAGGGGTAATCAGCCCCACTATATTAGTGGGCAGTTAATAGGGAAAAATTCCCTTTTAATCCGCTTGGGGATTTTAAAAGGTCAAACGACCTGAAGCTTCATGCAGAGCTAGCCTTGCTGCGAGGCTATAGTTCCATGCGGAGCTAATCCAATACAGAGCTAGTCTAATGCGGAGCTAGCCTTGCTGCGAGGCTATAATTCCATGCGGAGCTAACTTAAGGCTTCAGGCGAAGCTATCCCAAAGCTTCATGCGGAGCTAACTCAAAAGCTTCATGCAAAGCTATCCCACTGCAGGGTTAAAGCTCTAAGCAGAGCTAGGAAAAGCTTCAGACAAAGCTGATCACAAAACTTCAGGTGAAGCTAGATGTTAGCTCTCAATAGCGTTATTCTAAGCTTCAGACAAAGCTAGATAAAGCTTCAGGAGAAGCTAGCTTCATGCAAAACTAAGAGTTAGCTCTCTGCGGAGCTGTGTAAAGCTTCATATGAAGTTAAGTAATTTAGCTCTCTGTAGATCTAGCCTCTTGGACTCACGCGAGGCTAAGTGTTGAGCTAACTTAACCTCATAGTCCTGCTTAGGCCTCTTCAAGAGCAATTCCTTGTCTGCTGTCTGCTTCATTGGATCAGTAGGTTCAAGTCACTGTTTTGTTCCTTGGGGATTGGTAGGAATTGATTGTCAGCTTGTCTGCTACTCATCTATTGGGAGTGTCGACGAATTAGAAATCGTTCAGACGGTTGAAGTGCTGTATGAGAATTTGTATTTTTACAGTATTAATAAAACCCCCTTTCAAAGTTTTCGTAAATCTGAATTGGACTGACTCATATTTTGAAATACTTTGAATTGCAAGTAGATGAATCCATTGGGGATTGAGTGTCGTGGTAATCCGTCTGCTCAGAGGTAATTTGGACATAATAGATAGAGAACCTGAGATAAGAATTCACTGTTCAGAGATGATGAACTGGACATAATAGTGGTGAGATAATCTCTACTGGACTGGGGGTAAGTTATGAAATCTGTTAGTTCAGAGGTGACGAACTAGACATAACAGATTAAAGATTATCAGACAAAATTTTGTCGTTCAGAGGTGACGAACTGGACATAACGACAAAAAGAAAGTCCGCACTGGACAGAAGGATAGACTTGACTATCTGTCAGTTTAAAGATAATTGACTGGACATGACCTATTGAGAAGCACCAAGCTCAGAGTGTTCGCTGTTCAGAGGTGATGAACTCGACATATTAGCAAACAAAGGGTGAACTCGATTTAGGGACCCATCTATTCAGAGGTAATATGAACATTATAGACTAAGACACACTAAATTCTGAATCCGCTGTCAGAGATAATCGTATTAACTTGACAGCTAGCTCACTAGGGACTACAAGGGTGAATTGAATCTGGGTACCTGTCGTTCAGAGGTGATTGACTGGATATGACTAACTAAGAGAAACCAAACTCACATTTCGTTGTTCAGATGTCATAGTGTTAACTTGACAGTAAGAACTCCCAGTTCTGATGGGGGAAAGGAAAACAGGATTATGGACTCTCTACTCAGAGACGACGAACTGGACATGACAGTTTTGATTACCATAAAGGGTCATTGTTCAGAGGCCATGCAGGCATAACATCTTGACTCGTCTATTCAGAGGTGACGAACTGGACATGACAGTTTGAGTCATAAAAGGAATTCACTATTCAGAGGCCTTATGGGCTAACAGGAATTGAAAGAGGAGAGATCTAGGCACCCGTTGGTTCAGAGGTGATTGATTGGACATAACCGACTAGAAATCACCAGACTCAGAGCCCTGCCGTTTAGAGAGGACGAACTGGACATAATGACCAAAGAGAATTATCCCACTGAGGAATGTGGTTTGATCATAAATTTCATAGGGAGATTAGTAGTTCCTTGGAGGAGTTTTTTGAAGAAATTGCCAGAGATATGATGTTTAACATGACAACTAGAGAAACTCGCTAGAGAGTAACAAAGAAATTTTGTCAAAGGTAATCATTAACATGACAAATACTCTACTGAAAATTAAGAATAACTTGTCAGAAGTGTGATATTAAATTGACAAGGATTTATTTACTGTTAAAGGTGTGATGTTGAATATAATAGTAATTTGAGTGGATCTGTCATTCTATTGAAGAGAATGGAAAGTGGAGTTTTGATCCGCTAGGGATACATTGGAGTCGTACTGTCAGAGATATAATATAACAAAACAGTAGTTTAAGTGGACCTACCATTCTATGGAAGGGAATTGGTAAGAGATTTTGGAGGGATTGACTGTTCTCTGCAAGAATTCCGTAGTGGAATGGGAGATAGTGCTCTTAAAAATTGTTAGAGAACAGAACAATTCCGTTGGAAAAATAGGAGAATAATACTCCCAAAAGTTATCAGAGGTAATTATTAACATGACAGCTAAAATGAACTCTCGCTGGGGAGAGTAAGCATTTGTAAGCTCCGAGGGGAATTTGAGAGGGAGGTCCAGCTATCTCTGGGGACTTTTTCTCAACTCTTGATCAATTGAAAGGAGGGAGAATGTAACTGAAGGCATGTCACCATTACACGCGAAAAAGTCAGAGTGAAAGTTTTAACATGACTGGGTCATTTTGTGGATTCATCATTCCATGAAAGGAAATTGGTAGAGGATTTTGGAGAAACCAAATGGGATCGGGTCCCTTAGGATTTTAGCAAATTCTCAGCTATCAATGGATTTGATATGTCTTTACCAACTACCATTTGAGTTGGGATAGCCATGCTATTCTCCTCAGCATGATGAGTTATCGAAGATTTTATATTGGGCTAAGAAGCAAATATTTTTTTCTAACCTTATTCAACGAAGCCTTTTTGGATAACGTCACATGAATTGAACATTTCTGTATTCCACTGGTGACTTCTAAAATATCGCTGAGGATTGATGAGTTAAGTATAAACTTAATGGGAATTTGTCGAGTAAGTCGAGATTCCTAGTAAAGTGTGACCTAATCAGGATTTTGGTTCTCAGCCAATCGTCAAGTCGAGATATGAACGTGAGCTTCGCGGGGAATCCATCGATTAAGTAGAGATTCCTCGTGGAGCTTCACTTTAGTTCATCATAGTCAAGACTCAGGTTTATAGCTGATTACTGGATCAAGATAGAAATACTGGAAAGGTTCTGAAAAAAATACGTCACGAACCTTCTTCAATGAATTCGGGTCGTTTAAGATTGTTGTAAAACCGAATTGATTTGCCAAAAGAAGAATGCAGAGATTGTTGAAATTGATTCCACCTAGGAAAAAGGGACTTCTTGAGAAATGAAATAGTCAAACGAGTCTGACTTGACGATCAGAGGTGTAATATTAACATGATCATGTATACTACTTCTTTGATTAGAGGTATGATGTTACGTGATCATGGATAGCATATGTTATTGATTGGCATTAGGAGTGTGTCGCCATTTGGATTCGTTAGGCGAGAAGCTCCACTCGAGTAGGTTGTCTCCATTTGGTTGGTGAAATGAAATATTCCAACCCCCTGTATGATTTCCAATGTCGTTGGCTGTTTGTGTGTCGCTGGGGTCTGGTTGTACTATCACAAGTATTGTTTGCCAGACTGAGTGTCTGTCAGCTATCAAATAGCGGCTGAGGCGGTTGTCTCCTCTTTAGAGCTGCTGAGAGGAGTTGTTGGTGCAGTATTAACTATTGCGAGAGACATTACAATTGATGTCTTTAGCTCTGTATTGGCTTGAGTCCTTTTGCTTTATCCATTGATGGATAAGACCCATGGCTTTTGAAAGTAGAGTTACCTACTTCCACTCTCCTTTTCAAAATAGATGTTAGGAGGTGGCTCTTTTATGTTTTGGCTTTAGAGTCAAAACACCAGCTTCAATCAGTGCTTGAATTTTGTCTTTTAGGAAGTTGCACCTGCAAGTAAGATGATGAACCATCCTATGGAAAGACAATAATTGGGATCGTTCTTTCGTCCGACTTCATTTGGGCGTCTAGATTCTGGCAGTTTGAACTTGTTGCCTTTGTTGAGCAAGTAGAAGATTATCACCACATGCTCATCTTTGAAGGAATATTTCCTCTGACACTCCTTAGTTCTAGATACTCCCACTATCAAAGTACCGGTATCGGAAGATTCAACCGTGTCATGGCCTTTCTTGTTGATTCCCCGCATGCTTTTAGGATTGGGAGACTCAACTTTTTAGCTGATTTCTCAACATCTCGGCTTGTTCAACAAGCTCCTTCTAAGTGTGGGTTTTGACACCCCATGCGAACTTTCACCTTATCAAGGAAGTTATGTCGGCATGTTTGAAGCAACATGGGCAAAGGCATGCCTGCAGGGCACATGAGAGAAAGGTTGCAGAACCTCTCAATGTATTCCCGTACATATTCTCCTCCTTTCTGGACCATCGAGAGGAGTTTTGTCCATGATTAACTCAGTATTATCTTCAAAGAAGCGGGAGAGGAATCAGGTCTCCAGGTTAACCCAAGAATTAATGGAGCTGGGTGGAAGACTAACCAGTCAAAGGCTACCCCTTGATGGTGCCTATGAATGATCTAGTCATGATAGCATCGTTATCTATTACACTACCAATTTGTGACTAGAAGTAATAGATATGCTGGTTTGGTGAGATTTTACCATCGTACGATTGCAGCATTGGTGGCTTGAACTTCGGGGGATAGGGCACCGAATCCTACTCCAGCGGGTAAGGACGTGTCATCTCTACTTTCTTCAGCTCATCCCTCTGGGCCAGAGATGCTATCTGGCCTGGATGCCTTTGATGACGTCAACATCAATTGAAGAGGCTCCATTCGGGGGTGGTGGAGGTTGCTCATTGTCGTTGTTGTTGTTATCCTTCTTGTCACCTTGGCTGCTGCTGGTTGATTGGTCATCAATAATGCAAATTTTTAGTCACATTTTCATGCTTAATTTTTTTATAAATATTACTATTTAAATCATTTATTGTTTAGTAATGTGCAGGCCTCCACAATCCAAAAGAAAGCCCAAAAGAAGCCAAAAGCCCACAATTATTATGAAAATAAAGATTATTGGGAAGATAAAAAAAGCTTCTAGTCTATCCCATTTAAATTTGGGTTTTAAATTAATTTATTTAAAACCTAGTGGAGGAAAATGATAGAACAAGATAAATCCTCATCCCATAAAGATAAAGGTGGACTTCTATTCAAATTTTGGTTGCTTGCACCACAAGTCGAAAGTAAAGGGGAGAAAATTTGAGTTTAACCCGAATCTAGAGATAACTTGATCTCCAAGTTATCTAGGAGATCGAAATATTTCAAAATTCGGGGATCAAACGAAGATTCTGAAGATAGATCTCTACATGAACGGACGAGATTAGGCCACGCGCCAAAGCGGTGACCAAACTCCACAAAAAAGCCACGACACCCCTTTTAGCCACGAAAACGCGACTATCCTGGGGCCGCGTGCGTCGAGTTTTGGGCGAGATGTTCTATTGGGACTCTACTTTTATGATCTCCAATAAATACCCCTGAAGAGCAACAGGGGAGAGGCATCTCAGAAACTCATGTTGGCCCAAAGGCCCATCACTCTAGTTTTGATGATGATTAACTCATGTAGTTATAGTTTATTAATAATCTTGTATTTAAATAGTTTCAGTAATTGACCAAGATATTTGTAGGTGTTTAGCTTCAATAAAGGAGTTTTTGAAGCTTTCACATGTAGATTCAAGAGTTCACGCGTCAAGATCGCATCTAGTACTCGATTGGAGTCAAGCTCGTTGGATTGCGTTTGGATCGAGTCGGCTTGGAGACAAGAAGACTTCAGTTTGTGTTTACATCTTGTGTAAAGATAGATAGTATTGATATGCTCAAGTTCACACACACAAGTTTAAAGTTTATTGGTTTTTTGTTTTCGGTTTAACCAGTTTTTGGATTTCATATCAAACATAGATATATATCTTATATGTTTATTGGATTCTATCCATATACAATATGCTTCAAATTTATTTCAATATCTTGTTTTTGTATCCAAATGAGTTTTGAAGAAAACGTTTTTCCATTTCCAAAATTCAAGTTTTGGAAAATACCGATTTTGATTTAAAGCCTAATTTCTATATCACAAAAATGATTCAAATTGTTTGAAATATGTGTTGAATTTTTGTCACACATATTTATTATTCAAAGATATTAAAAGAACTTATTTTTGTGAAATTTTTGTGTATTTTATGGGATTTTTTAGAAGTTAAAAAGACCAAGTTTTAATCCCTATAATTTGTTTGATCAGGCTTTCTGCCAGTCGACCGGACGGTCGACCGAGTAAGAAGTCGGTCGACCGGTCGGTCGACCGATGTGCACAAATGTACACAGCCAGTTTTGGCTTGAAGGCCGGTCGACCGGGCGGTCGACCGTCCAGAGAGCTTTGCTCTCTGGATCTAGCCCAAGTCGACGGGCGATCGACCGCCAGAGAGCTCTGCTCTCTGGTTCTAGCCTCGGTCGACTGAGCGATCGACCGATAGGTCAAAGCCTGGGATCGGTCGACCAGGCGGTCGACCGACAGGCTGCAACGGTCATAAATTTGACTATTGGCCGGTCGACCAACAGCAGACTTTTCTGCTGACTTTGACCCAACGACTAATTTTTAGATTGGGTTATAAATACCATCCCTTTGGGCTGATTTGAATAAGAATCAAGAGAGGAATTTTTCCCATCTTTACAAGTGTTTTAGCAAAAAAAATTCAAAGAGTTTTTGGGCTAAAAGATTTATCTTTTTATTTGTTTTAAAGTGTTGAAAAATTCAAAGAAAAGAGAGTCTTTTGGGAATTGGTTTTGACTTTATTTCAACATCTATCTTGAGATTTTTTCAAGTATTTTTGTTTGTTATTTTCATTCCAAACACTTTATTTTCTCACACTTGAGCTATCATATCTATCCTATCTATAGGATCTTATTTTGTGAGAAAATTTAGTTTGTGGTTTATTGAGACCACCAAGTGTTGTAATCTCTTTGCTTTGAGTTTGTGGGTATCCCTCTTATGTAGAGGTGATTGTGGAGGAGTTTGAGTTTGTTAGTATCCCTCTAAGTGTAGAGGTGATTGTTGGAGTGTTGGCTTAGTGCCTTATCCCTCTAAGTGTAGAGGTGATTGTTGTTTGGCTTAGTACCTTATCCCTCTAGTGAGAGGTGATTGTTGTTGTGCCTTGCCTCTTGTGTAGAGGTTGTGTTTGTTGGAGAGAGGAGTTGTATACTCTTAGTTTGGATATGCCAAATCCTCAGTGGAGGTTCCCTGTGTGGGAGGTCCTGTGTGGACATATAGTGAAAATCCTTCTGTGTGAAGGCAGAGACGTAGAGCAGTGGCTCGAACCTTGAAACATATCTCGGTGTTTGCGATTGATCTACTATATCTAAACTCTCTCTCTTTTATACCTTGTATTATTTCATATTGTTCATATCATACTTATATGCTTGGTATTGTTTGTGTGCCCCTATTAGTGTTGAACCAAGAGAGCTTCATATAGCATCTCAACTCTTATTTAGAGGAATTTAGAGGAGATAGTCCAGAGCCCGTCACTGGGAATTCGGCTACACTTTTTGGTTACACTTAGTATGTTACAATTAGTTTTTAATTCCGTATCATTTGACATTAGATTAGCCATATACGTATTCACCCCCCTCTAGGTGTATTTTCAACTCAAGCTTAGAGTTTTTTTAAGATTATTTTCTTTCCAAATTTTCATTGTAATTTTCAAGTTTTTTTTTACTTTAAAGGAGATTTGTAAGAAGGAGAAGCCATTGTAATTGGAGGTGACAGATCAATACAAGGTGCTTTTGTTCTTTTTACATCTCCTTTGTTATTTACTTACTTTTAGTTTTTTATTTTGCTTCTTTATTTCATGCAGTCTTCTTATTCAAAAATTATGCTTTGTTTCTCTTCCACCATGAGTAACTAAATTCACTTTTCATGACTTGCTAATATCACAACCATGGACCTATAGTATTGAATAGAGAACCCAATTAATTTCCATGCATGCTTAAACTCTAGGTTTATCTTAAAGGCACATGATGATGATAATTAGGTCAACTACTTGTTAGTACTCTTTAACTATTTTTCTTAACCTATGCTTGATCATTGTCTTGATATTTTAATGTTAAAATTTAGCTAGTGCTACTTCAATTAGAACCTTATTATTTGACTTATGCATTTTGCTTGAATCCTAAGGTAATTTATCATGTTTAGTGTTTAGCGTGAAATAATCTCTAGTTGGTATTATTTGTTTATGGTGGTAGATTATTAGTAGGTTTTGATCTTTCTCTACATTAATATTAAAACTCAACTTCTTTCAACCAATCTTTAAACTCTCCAAACAAAAGAAGAAGGTGTAAGAAAATAATAATACCGAAACGCTTTCATTGCATCTCTTCCTGAGATTCGACCTTTTTAGCCCTCGCTACACGGTTAAATTGCGAAAGATTCAGAGTTAAAACCAATCACATACACTTCATATTCTCTGTATTCTTTATGGCAATCAAATTTTAGCACCGTTGCTGGGGAGAGAACGGTATACATTATTTTCTAGCCGAATTCTTCTCTGTTTGTGTGTACAGGGACAGTTACAAGAAGTTGGCATCTGTAAAAGATTAGAAGTACTTCATAGCACTACCCTAGCAGGCAGAACATCAGAAGCATCAGGAAAGCCGCGCAAATGCGACAAGCACTGCACAAATACGACAAGCCTAGTGAGTTAGGATTTTTATTTTCTTCTGTAGTCATTGAATCTGAGTTCTGCATCTGCTACAGTTGATAGATTTTACTGTAACTTATCTGGACACTATTTTCAACAATAACAGTAACCCGTGATTGAAATTTAAAACCGGATAGACTTGCATCTAGGCATTCATCTATTTTTATTTTAAATTTTCATTACTATCGAAGAGTGCTGGAGATCGAGGTAAGTCTGCATAGCAGCTAGATTAGAAAACACTTATGGTGATTTAATTATTTTGAGTGATACTATTCTATTATTTTACACACTTGTACAAAATCAACTTAAGGGCAAAACCCCTAACAAGATAAGGTGGGAAAGTCATTATCCTTCCTTGGCCCATAAACAATATCTCATTTGCACTCATAACCAAACCTAATCTAAAATTTGAATAGATGTTGGCCTCAAGGACTTCTCAGACTCACTAGGAGATTGACCTAAGCAGAAAGTTGTTTGAATTTGACTCTTGTCAAATCGGGGACTAGTAGGGAATTGGAGGGAGAAACCTCAAAGGTTAGTGGTTTGGCATAATTAGGCCCGTCTTTGACGGATACCTCCCACCGATCTAGCACCTACCTGGCTGATTAACTCGTGATCCGATTCGGTAATATACCTCCCGTGAATAATCTAAAGTTAGGAATCGTTTAAGTCTAAGTCTATCCTAGAATTTGCTTGGTTGATTTTAACTTTGACTTTTTGGTGTAATCTTATTTGCTATTGATTGTGTACGTTAGCTTGGTCGAGAGACCCATCTACGTCTAGATTAACTAGACAGTTCACCATCCAAACCCAAACTTGATTCACACATGGCACAAACAATATCTCTGCAAGATAGGGTCTACCCTAGTAGAATCTCACTTTCATCTTGCATCCAACTGCCATCGGTTGGTGAGAATAACTTTGAGCTCAAGCCTAAATTCGTCAACACACTCCCTAAATTTCGTAGCTTAGAGTCTGAAGATGCATATTTCTTCATAAGGGAATTTGAGAAAGTATGCCAAATGATGAAATTATCCAACCTTGTAGATAATACTATTAGGTTCTGATTCGTCCCATTTTCCTTGAGGACTTAGTCAAGAAATGGTTCTACAGCTTGGAGGCTGGATCTATCACATCGTGGGACATTTTTATCAAGGTCTTCTTAAAAAAATTCTACCCTACTCACAAGACCGCCCTTATGAGGAAAAACATAACGCAGTGCAAGTAATAACTAAACGAACTGTTTTGAAAATATTTCAAACGTTTCAGAGACCTTGTTCAATGCCCTCATCATGGCGTAGAGAAGTGGTGGCTATGGCAAATTCTCTATGATTGTCTAGATTATCAAAATAAGACTCTTTTTGAAATCATGTATGGAGGAAAGTTCTTGAAAAAAGATGAAAACGAAGGGTGAAAAATATACGAAGATCTAGCTGAAATAACCCTACAATGGGAACCTACCAACGAAGAGTCTAAAACTGCAAACCCTATCTCTTTAGAAAAAGGTCTCCACTTGATAGAGGATTTCATGGCAACTGAGCTAAATTCGCTAACATTATGCAAAGATTAGAAGCCATAGAAACTAAGGGGTTAGTTCCGGTGAGCCAAGTCAGCCCAACACTGTCCTCAACGACGGGCTGCACTTACTGCCAAGCGATGAACCATATATTTGAGGAGTGTCCAAATTTTCAGGATCAACAGATGTTGACTGAGCCCATGAATGCGACCTTTCAAGGTCCCATAACAATTTCTACACTTCAACTTACAATCCTGGCTGGAGGAATCACCCGAATTTCTCATGGGCCCAAAACAACAGTGATCAAGTAAGGCCTAACTTCTCCAATAATTTTCAACCATTCCATCATCAATAAAATTTCTCAATCAAGTTCCACCACCTTCTTTCCAAAATCAATTATCCAATATGGAAAGAAAGTTGGATACCTTCAACAAAACCCAGGATAACTGACTTAAGCCATCCTTAGGATAGAGAACAATCAAGTCAATCAGCAGGCTAATCTAATTGGTGAAAGACAGAAAGAAGCTCTTCCTAGTCTACCATTGCTGAACTCTAGAAACTTTAGGCAAGCCAATGAAGCTCAAGATCCAAATCAGTGTAATTTAATTCATACATTGCGGTCGAAAAAACAAGTTGATAACCAAGTGTCAACACCATCAAGCTCAAAACAAGCATCTACCTCTCTTAGTCCCACTCCACCTCCACTTCACTCCAACTATACTGAAAAAGATGACTCAGCTAAAAATGTGCACAAGTCTATAGCACCCTTACCCAAATAGGCTTAAAAACAAACAAAGTGTACAAATGGATAAGATACGTGAGATTTTTAATCAAGTCAAGATTAATATACCTCTTTTTGATGCAATCCAACAGGTCCCTAGCCATGCCAAATTTCTTAAGGACATGTGCATTAGAAAAGAAAAACTAATGTGCCCAAGAAGATTTTTTTCTAGCTACTAAAATTAATGAGCTATTGACCAATCAAATCTCTGTCAAGTACAAGAATCCATGTTGCCCTACCATTCCTTGCATAATAGGTCAAACTGCAATTAATCGTGTACTTCTTGATTTGAGAGCAAGTATCAACTTACTCCCTTTCTCAGTCTACCAACAACTTGGGTTGGGCGAGCTTAGTCCAATTAAAGTTACAATCCAATTAGCTGACCGGTCCGTAAATTTCCAAAGGAGCAATTACCGATGTCCTTATCTACGTTAGGGAGTTTATCTACCTAGTAGATTTTATTGTTCTTGAGACCTAACCTGTATCCAATCCTAGATCTCAAACTCTTGTTATCTTAGGGTGTCCGTTCCTTGCAACTACAAATGTGATCATCAATTGTAGGAACGAATCCATGAGGTTAACCTTTAGAGACATGACTAAAGAGGTCAATGTCTTCAATCTAGAACAACCTCGTAAAATAAAAGACCAAACGTTTGCGGTAAACTTCATTGAGAACAATTGTGAAGAAGAAAGTGAAGATATAGAGAATGAACCTCTATTTCTTGATGAATTATTTAAGGATGAATGTAATTATATTAATGAGAAGACATATGTTAGAGATCCTGATTTTAGAGTCCCCTTTTAAAAAGAAAATTTGATTTGAGTGTCTTCAATTTGATGAGCCAATCAATGATATATCATATGAAAATATAATTCAAGAACCTCCAATTGATCTAACCTTGAAAATCTCTTTGAAGAAAAACTCATGTGTTTGGATGAACCGATTAGTGATATTTTGGTTAATTACACACGTTCAGAGAAAAGTGTTGTTCTTAGTTTTGAGGAGATGTATGGAACTAAGGTAGAATTCGTAGGTACTCATAGTAGGAACTTCTAACTAAGAAGTGTGATGGTAATCAATTTTTGAACAATAGATGTAGACATATGAGGAAGAAGAGTTTAAGAAAGGTAAGACTGGGGAGGAAGAGAGCTAAAATAATAAAAATATTGGCCTCCCCATTGTGCCCTATAAAGAGAACTCATTGGAATGATGAGAAACGACTTAGAGGGATGAGACCTAAAAAGATCTAGGTGTGGGAGAAACATGATGTTGTACATATTTTTGCACCTCTTTCTACACTTTATTCCTTGCATGCATACATTCATTCATACATTGAGAACAATGCATGAGATAGGTGTGGGGGAGGGTCTAACATTTAATATCTAATATTCTAACATGTAACATAATTAACATGATAAAAAAGAGAAAACTAAAATAATAAATAGATATACATACTAACATAGGTAGGTTTACTAACAGAATTTTTGACCTAACAATTTTCTTTTAGAAACTTTTTGAAAAAGAAAACAATACTTTGATTTATTTTTAAAGTAATTAAATTAATTTTAAGGAATAGAGAAATCATAATTAGGACTTCTTAATACTTGGTCAAAATAAGATTATTTGTTTGATTTTTAGGTATAGGAAGAAAATTGAAAAGTAATTTAGTCCTGAATTTTACCTTGATGAAATATGCATACTTTATACACTAATACATACTTAGGATTCAAAACAAAGATTCTTGTGTCTTAAAAAATATATATATAAAATAAACAAATCTAATTATTGATTAGCTAGGTGTTTTGGCCTAAAAAAGTCTTGGTATTTATGCGAAAGATAATTAGGTAAGTTTAAAAAAAATATAAATATAATATATGTATTAACACATCTAATAATAAATTAGTTAGGTATTAGGGTCTCAAGAAGCCTCGATACTTACATAAAAAATTAGATTACTTATACATATTAAAAAAAGAAGGAAAAAAAAAGAGAGTGCTTAAAGGGCAACAAAGTGGTAATACTCCAAATTTCTGCAAAAAAAGAACAAGTTTTACACACACACACACACACACACACACACACACACACACAAAAAAAGACATAAGAGTTGAAGTTTAGGAATCCCGAGTCAAAAATTCACGGTCACAAATATGCATATACCTTAGGGTAAAATAATAGACTAAATAAAATTCAGTTTTAATCCTAACATAGATTGATAATAAATATTTACATAAAGACTAAGTATGGGAATGAATAATTTGGTGACCCTAAGACTTATAGATTACTTGGTTTCCTCAAAAATATTTCAAATATTCTTCTCTTTCAAAAAAGAATTTTGAAAACACTAACACTTTATTTTTATTTCTTAATAGATTTTGTGGGTGCAATCCACTGAAAACCCTCATGAAATAAAACTCATTCTCTACGGTAACTTAGAGGTTTAACGGCTTGTTGTACCTGCTAAGTGCAATCGTGATTCCTACGAAAGTGAGATTAGGATGGTTAGATTTTTGATTTCTTCTTCTTCTTTTTATTTTTACTCGAGGATGAGCAAAAGATAGGTGTATGGGTGTGATTGGTCATAAATAATGCATATTTTTAGTCACATGTTCATACTTAATTTTTATAAAATATTACTATTTAATTTATTTATTGTTTAGCAATGTGCAGACCTCCATAATCCAAGAGAAATCCCAAAAGAAGCCAAAAGCCCATAATTATTATGAAAATAATGATTAATTGGGAAGATAAAAAAAGCTTATAGTCTATCCCATTTAAATTTGGGTTTTAAACTAATTTAATTTAAAGCCTAGAAGAGGAAAAGAATAGAACAAGATAAATTCTCATCCCAATTGAAGATAAATGTGGACTTCTATTCAAATTCTGGTTGCTTGCATAACAAGTCGAAGATAAAGGGGAGAAAATTTGATTTTAACTCGGGTCTAGAGATAACTTGATCTCCAAGTTATCTAGGAGATCGAAATATTTTAAAATTCGGGGATCAAACGAAAATTCTGAAGATAGATCTCCACATGAAAGGAAGAGATGAAACCACGCACCAAAGCGGTGACAAAACTCCACAAAAAGCCGCGACAACCCCTATTTGTCACGGAAACGCGGCTATCCTGGGGCCGCGTGCGTCGAGTTTTAAGGGAGGTGTTCTACTGGGACTACTTCTAGGATCTTCTAAAATATCTCTGAAGAGCAACAGAGGAGAGGCATCTCAGAAGTTCAAGCTTAAGGTTTTCTTTAGATCTATTTTCTTTCAAAATTTTTATTGTAATTTTCAAAAAAAATTATTTTAAAGAAGATTTGTAAGAAGAGAAGCCATTGTAGTTCGATGTGACAGATCAATACAAGGTGCTTTCATTCTTTTTATATCTCCTTTATTATTTACTTACTTTTTGTTCTTTATTTTGCTTCTTTATTTCATGCAATCTTTTCATTCAAAAATCATGCTTTGTTTCTCTTCCACCACGAGTAACTAAATTCACTTTTCATCACTTTCTAATATCACCACCATAGACCTATAGTATTGAATAGATAAACCAATGAATTTTCATGCATGCTTAAACCTTTGGTTTATCTTGAAGACACATGATGATGATAATTAGGTCAACTACTTACTAGTACTCTTTTAGTATTTTTCTTAATCTATGCTTGACCATTGTCTTGATATTTAATGTTAAATTTTAACTAGTGTAATTTCAATTAGAATCTTGTTATTTGTCTTATGTGTTTTACTTGAATCCTAGGGTAATCTATCATGTTTAGGGTTAGCATGAAGATAATCTCTAGTTGGTATTATTTGTTTATGGTGGTAGTTTATTAGTAGGTTGTGATCTTTCTCTACATTGATATTTAAACCAAACTTCTTTCAACCAATCTCTTTCTTTAAACTCTCCAAACAAAAGAAGAAGGTTTAAGAAAATAACAATACCGAAACGCTTTCATCGTACCTCTTCCTAAGGTTCGACCCGTTTAGCCCTCGCTACACGGTTAAATTGTGAAAGATTCAGAGTCAAAACCAATCACATACACTTTTTATATTCTCTGTATTCTTTTTGGCAATCACTGGTGTCATTGTTATTCCAGTTCGCCAGGAGTTGAGCTAACATTTGCTGAATGTTGTTCAGGGCTTCTTGCTGGGCCCTAGAAGTTTGCTCTTATGCTTCCATGCGATGATGAAGATTATCATCATTGTTATTATCAGCATATTGGTCGATACTCTCTCGGTCTGCACGGAGCTGATGACGGCAGAGGAAGCGTAATCACTAGCTTCTTCCTCATTATCAGACCATTAGAAGATGTTTCTCAATGGTTCTGGTGATGTTACCCCTGTTGAGGAGGAAGGTTGTCCATAGTTATAGGGTATTGCTACCCAGGATCGAGTGCCCTAGAAAGCACCTTCCGGTTCAACCAGAACCTGACTTAAGCTGGGGCTATAGTCAAATCTAGAGAACCAAATGAGGGATGTGAACCCCCTGTCTTGCTCTTTGGGATCACATCGAATCCCTTCCTCTGCCTGTCATGTTGATAGAAACTGCAGCGATGTGAGATTTCTTGGCTTTCCTCTCCCTTCTAGACTTTGGCTTTTCAGAAGCCTGGGTGGAAAATCGGTCGAAGACCGACTGCCGATTGGGAGGAGATATTGTGGGGATTGGCCCCAGACAACAGTTAGCGGAGTGGACAGTCACAAGTTGACACCCCGCTTGTCCGTACTGAGATGACGAGATGTGAACTTGCTCTTTAGAGCGGAATCTTCACTTGCTGCTCTAGAAATTACTACAAGTCTATATTGGCCGGACCCAATCGATCCAACACAAAAACTCGAGGAGGCTGAAGATTAGCCCTGATTGGCTAAAAAGTCTTAGGTTAACCCTAAACTTAGCCTTGGAGGTTGCTCTTCTGGCTGAGTGCGAAGTTGTTTTAGCTTCCCATGAAGCTTTAGCTTCCCATGAAGCTTTAGCTTCCAAAAAGCTAACTTAGCACTGTTGTAGGTGCTTGCCTCGCAGGAAGATTTGGCGCTAGCATCGTCAACTGATTTTTTAGCCTTGTGAAAGGCTTTAGCTTCGCTAGAAGCTGTCTTGGCTCTGCCCAATAGTGCTTTAGCCCTAAAAACTTGAATTTTAACTTCACATGAAGCTTTTCTAGTAGTGCTGCCAAGGACCTTAGCATCGCATGAAGCTGCTGCTGTGTCATTAGACACTATTTTAACTTTGTAAAAGGCTTTGATTTCCACCAAGGGCACTAGCTTTGCCAGAAGCTTTCTTAGCACTGGGAGCAGTGCTATAACCTTGCTGGCTTGGAACTTAGCACTAAAAAGTGCTTTAGCCTCGTTAGAGGCTGGAGACTTAGCACAGAAAAATGCTTTATCCTCGCCAGAGGCTTGAGACTTAGCACTGCCAAGTGCTTTAGTCAAAAGTCTCGCCTAAGGCCGAGAGAGAGCAGGCAGAGAGCTTTTAGCTTCACATAAAGTTGACTTAGGGTTGCTGAATACCCTAGCCTCGCTAAAGGCTGAAGTAGACTATAAGGCAGTCTTGCTAACCTTACCAGAGGTAAAACAGGCTCGCACTGAGCGTACCTAGCCTCGCCAGAGGACATGTTAGACTCGCACTAAGTCTATTTAACCTTGTAGTTGGCTTCCTTGAGAGAGATAACCAAAGGAGCTTTGGCTACAATGACTTTTCGGTATTTACGCGTGGAAAGAGGGCATTTGCCACTCTGAGAGAGGATCTCCTCCAACTTCTCCTGGTCAAAACTGATGACCAGCATCTTGGTGGTAGACCTGAGAGTCTGATTATCATGTTGCAACACAGTCTTCTCATTGGTGGAGAAGCACTTCTCCTGCGGAGTCACCATCTTATTTTTCATTGATTTGCAAAGGAGAAAACTTACAAAATATTTGAAGAGAATTACAAGTAATTAAAAAAATTACAAAACTCTCTTCTTAGAGTTTATGAGGAGTGTGCCGATAGTAGTCTGGTCAACGTGCGACCTCTTTGTCCCTTGACCATGTGAACAATCAAATCTCAGATCTACCATCTGGGAATTCCTTCTCGCCTGGTTCGAGAATTCCCTTGATGCAAGAAGTCTTGATCAGTTCAGATGAACTAGGGTTTTGCAACCCTTGTTTAGTTCAGAGTACTATAGGAAAGCCTGTCACTATTGGATGCTTTATGCTAATGAAGAACGTGAGTTCTTGTTGATGAAGAGGAGGATCTCTCTCTTTCTCTGGCCTTTTTTTTGCTCTCTCTGCTTGCTAGCTTCTCCATCTGTGTGTGCTTGCTCTGGCTATTTATAGACCAAGTAAGGGATAACAAATCCCTAAAAGTCAGTTTAACAACTATAAATAAGTTATTGTAATCTTCAGATGAAGATAGAAATAACCGAGGGCGAGGCTATTTAGCCCATGGCGAGGCTAGTTTAGCCTATGGCCAGCTAGCCTGCCAGGCCGTCAACAGTTAAAAAAGTTATTATCCTTGATTTTCTCCTTTAACTGAGGGATTTGAATACCTAAATTATCTCTTTTCACAGAGATATTTGACTTGTTGAGGAATTTGAATCTCTTAATTATCTCCTTTAAATGGAGATTTGTTGTAACCAACTGAGGGATTTGAATCCCTTGATTATCTCATTTAAATGGGAGATTTGTTGTAACCACCCACTAAAAGGGGTAATCAGCCCTACAATTAGTGGGGCGGTTAAATGGGGAAGACGTTTCCTTTTAATCCGCTTGAGGATTTTAAAGGTCAAACTGTCTAAAACTTCATACAGAGCTAACCTTGTTGCGAGGCTAAAGTTTCATGCGGAGCTAATCTAATGCAGAGCTAGTCCAATGCGGAGCTAGCCTTGCTGCGAGGCTATAGTTCCATGCGGAGCTAACTTGAGGCTTCAGGCGAAACTATCCAAAAACTTCATGCGGAGCTAGCTCAAAGATTCACGCGAAGCTGTCCCATAGATAAGTTAAAGCTCTAAGCAGAGCTAGGAAAATCTTCAGATGAAGCTGATCACAAAGATTCAGGCAAAGCTAGATATTAGCTCTCAACAGAGCTACTCTGAGCTTCTGGCGAAGCTAGATAAAGCTTCAGGAGAAGCTAACTTCATGCGAAGCTACGAGTTAGCTATCTGCGGAGCTGTGTAAAGTTTTATGTGAAGCTAAGTAATTTAGTTCTCTGCAGAGCTAGCCCCTTGAGCTCATGCGAGGCTAAGTGTTGAGCTAATTTAATCTCATAGGCCTGCTTAAGTCTCTTCAAGAGCAATTCTTGGCCTGCTATCTGCTTTATTGAATTAGTAGAATTCAAGTCACTGTTTTGTCCTCGGGAATGGACAATAACTGGTTGTTGTTGGCTCAAAGGCCCATCACTCTAGTTTTGATGATGATCAACTCATGTACTTATAGTACTAATGATCTTGTGTTTATTTAGTCTCAGATTTATGATCAAGATCTTAGTTGGTGTTTAGCTTCAACAAAGGATTTAAAGTCAAGTTTTGGAGCTAGCACGGTTTGATTCAAGAGCCTATGCATCAAGACCACATCAAGTACTCAAGAGGAGTCTAGCTCTTTAGATCAAGTTTGGACCAAGTCAGAAGATGAGAAGACTTCAAGTGAAGACTTCAAGAAGATCAAGACTTGTGTCTAGATTTATTTTTAAGATTTTGTTTTAGATAAAAAGTAAATGATAGAATAGTTGGTGATTGCTCAAGTGTGAACTCGCCTTGTAGGTGTTGCGGCACTGAGTGATCCGGTGGGATCGATTTTAGTGAAAATCCTTCAAGTGTTGAAGGCGGGAACATAGAGCAAGTGTGCTCAAACCTCGAAACAAATATCCCGTGTTTGCGATTACTCTCTCTCTCTCCCCTATCTCTTACTTGTCTTTATATCTTGCATGCTAATATTGTCTTTATCTTTATATGCTTGATATATTGTGTGCTTAATTGTTATATGCTTGGGATTGTTTGCTAACACTTGTATTCAACCAAGAGAGCCAACGCGACACCTCAACTCTTATTTAGAGGAATCTTGAGGAGTTAGTCCAGAGCCCTTCACGAAAATCCGGCTACACTCTTATGTTATACTTGATTTTTAGTGTAAGAAGATTTTAGTTTGCATCATATAAGTTTTTAATTCCGCATTATTGACCTTTAGATTAGCTAGTCACCTATTCACCCCCTCTAGGTGATTACAATTAGTATCAGAGCCACGTGCTCTTGATTTGGGTCTTACAACCTAGAGTTAAAGATCCTCATTTTATAGCTAATCACAATATTTGTACACACACCATGGACTTCATGTCACCACCCACCTTTGACATTCTTAACATCCAAACTTGGAAGGTTAAGATGTCTTTATACCTCAAAGGCCTAGTGATTAGTCTACAATTCTGCATTATTATGCCGCATTCTCTCACCGCTTTATGAATAAATTGTCGATCTAAACCGTGTTTTGGTCTTTATTGCAGGTAGATCCAAAGTCCAAGGGCAAAGATGGAATAAGAGCTTAATTAGACCCAATTAAGGGTAATTAATCCCGCATTACTTGGAGGCCAAGCAAAGGATTCTCTAGAAGATGCATTGAACCTAGACTCCTGCGCTTGTCAGACGAATATTCGGGTACAAATACCAGAAATGGGATATACTCTGACAATTCTCGCAGCCAGAGGAACAACCTGACAAAAACCAGAGACGTAACTCCCTGATATTGCCGCGGAAACGCGGCAATACTTGCGTTTCCGCGGCAATAGTACGGAGCCACGCGTCGATTTTCGACGCGTGGCCCCGTCTCGTCTTCCAGAGCCTTCTGATGCCTATAAATAGCCCTGCAGTGGCTCAAAACGAGGGCAGTCTTCGTTTTTAGGAGTAGGTCCAGATTTTAGTGTAGTGTAGGTGAGTGTTTTTTCATTTCTAGTATTTTTATTTCTTTTTCTTAGATCATTGTAGTAGGGCTGAGTGATTTCTAGAGAGAGAAAGCAAGGGATTGATGTAATAGAGAGTGACACTCTATGTAAAGATGCCTCCTTTCTCTTCCAATGTAATTTCCTTCACCTTCTACATGATTTCTTGCTAGTTTTTCTTCTCATGACAATCTAACTACTAACTACTAACCATCTAACTACTTACTTGATAATCCACATGAATCGGGTTGCCTCTACAAGGCCTTGTTCTTGCAAGAGCCATTGATGGCCAAAGATGATGGGTTCTAACATCTAACTTGCTAACTTGCTAACTTGCTAACCAAGCAACTCTCTTTTATTTCATGCTCTTTTATTTCATGCTAGTAGTGTAATGAGTGATGCTTGTATTAGCTTGTTCTTGATGCAATGTTTTGAATGTGATGAACCATCCATGAGCCATGCTTTGTACCGTCTCTTGGAGCCAAGGATTGTGATGGCCAAGGATCAAAATGTGAGGCAACTATCTCGAAGAGGTTAGCATGGTTAGTGGAGCATTTAGTAGTTAGTAGCCATGAGTTTTCTTTTAGCTTGATTTAGAAATCATTTTCCAAACTCTTTTCTCATTTTTCTATCGGTGTTTTTACCATCCTTCTTAGTTCACCTTGTTCCATCTCTTTTTCTATTTTGATTTCCAAAGCACTTCACTTTTGTTTTTACATCGCCATTTTCATCGCTCTCCTCACCTACCACATTCTGGATTTCATTTTCTTTTCTTTTTGATTCTTTTTCATTCTTTCAACAAAGAAGAAGTGTTAACAACTGACGTGAATAGAGACTGTTAATGCTTCTATCGCCTCCCTTCCCTGTGGATACGACCCGTTAAGCCAATGCTATAACGGAAGTATCGAGGGTACATTAGCACATTCGAGCTTTTCATCGATTTTACATAAAACACATTTTTGAGTGCTAGTTCCCCATTCGATCAAATTTTTGCAAAAATTTGTTTGGAAAAGGAGAAGAGTTTACTCAAGTCAGAGATAGAGGGTTTTAGAGTCAACCTTCTTGTGGATTGTAGTGCTCGAAACTCTAAAAATGTATGTTTAATATGCTCCTTCCAAATCACCGTAATAGCATAGGCTATACGGGTCGATCCTAAGGGAGAGCTCACGATAAAAGCTTTGCGGTTATGATCAAAGAGAGAGAAAGCGAAGATTCTTCTATGTTCAAAGAAAAACAACATGGAAAAGTAAAAGAAGAATTTTTGTGATTTGGTTGCATGGAAAGAAAAACCGATGTAAAAGAGAATGAAAAGAACTTTGGAAAGTTGTCTTGCTAGAAAAGAAAACTTGTGAAGGAAGCTTTTGGAAAACTTTAGAATGAGAAAGGCCATGACTAGCTAACTTTACTAAATTGCTAACTTACTAAGCTCATGGGTGATGCATGCCTCATGTGGATTCATTGGCAAGAGATATGACTTGCTTGTTAGGTCAAGTATGTCCCACTTGGAAGATGAGTGTTCTTCTCGTCTTAGCTTGTAGCCTCATTGATTCATCGGCTCCCGAGATAGAATTTCATGGTGGAATCAAGGAGTGCCACTCAAAGGGTTGCTAAGGAAGAAGATACAAGTTTCATTAGTCATTCAAGGCATATACAAGCTAGCTTTGAATTAAGAAAAGTGTTCTACAAACCATTAGCAAATTTAGGTGATCCATCTCCATGTTCCATCAAGGCACTTGTTCTAAAGACAAGGCTCTAAATGAGGCTCACATGAATCATATGGATGTCTAACAAGCATTTCCCAATAATGAACACAACTCGTTTTCATTGGAGATCAAAAGAGACTTAACATTGCAAGTTAGAAATTAGCAATCACCCAAGAGTTAGAAGTTAGCAATGTTAGTTGTTAGCTAGTCATGTTAGAGAGAGTTAGCTATCCATTACAAGAGAAAGCAAGCAACAATTCATGGTAAAAGTAGAAGTGCAAATGAAGTAAAGCAAGAAGAAAGTAAAGCAATGCACTAGAAATCGTAAAGAAGAGAAGAAAGCTTGATTAATCCTTGCTTTGAAAGATGTCACCTCCTTACTTACAAGCTCTCAAACACTTTCTTTTCTCTCTTTTTACAGAATCTCTAGGAGGAAGAAGAGGAATACACAAGAACTAAAAACCTAGAGAGAATCCCTACACTCCCTCTCAAAATACAAGTTCTTTCCCCTAGTCTCTCCTCATCTCTCGTACTGGCCCTGATGGTCTATTTATAGGCCTCAGAAGAATCAGCTCCCAAATCTGAACCGTCGGATCAAATCTCAGCCCCAACGGCCAGATTCCTGCCGCGGAAACGCGGCCAGAGTCGCGTTTCCGCGGCAGAATCTAGGCCGTTATGCCAGCGATTTCTGTCGCTGGTTTGTTACAGGTTGTTATCCACGTTGGCGCTTCTAGAAGGCTGACTGGGCGCATGGATGAATCCAGAAACTGGGCTATTCTTTTGGGCTTCTCTTTAGGCCTTTAATTAATCCTTTTATTCTTGATATTGACATGGATTTGTGGGCCTCTTCTCCATTAAAATATGGACCTGCAAAAATAGAGAGAAAAGGAGTAAAAAAACCCAATTTTTATTGATAATATGCATAATATAGAGGTGGAAGATGATGCAAAAATGAACTATAATCACACCCCCATACCTAGCTTTTGCTCGTCCCGAGCAAAAAAGAAGAAAAAAGAAAAAAAATCCTAACTAGATTATTACACCACTTTCGTAGGTGCACGATTGCACTGAGCACGTGCAACAAGCCGTTAAACCTCTAGGTTACCTTAGAGGAGGAGTGTTGTCTCCTGAGGGTTTTCAGCGGATTGCACCCACAAAATCCATAAAGAAAAATAAAAGTGTTAGTGAAAATTTTGATCCATATTTTCAAGATTCTTACTTGAGTTATAGGTTTAATGTTACCCTAAACTTGTCATTCCTCTTATAAGCGTCTATTTAGAGTTTTGTTTTTAATTTAGGTTAAGTTTTTAAGGAAAAGATCAAAAACTAGATTTTGCATCAATCCTAGTATATATACTGTAAATCACCTAGAGGGGGGGTGAATAGGTGATGGCTAATCTAATGGTCACTTAATGCCAATGATGCAAATAATGCGGAAGCTAAAAATAATTATGACCTAATTAATCTTTTACACTAAACACCACGTATAACCAAGAGTGTTGCTGAATTCCCCGTGAAGGGCTCTGGACAAACTCCTCTAGATTCCCCTTGAATGGGTTGAGGTGCCGCGTTGGCTCTCTTGATTGAATACAAGTGTTAGCAACAATCCAAGCAAGTATATATATATCAATTATGCACACAAGATATATCAAGCATGTAAATGTAAAGACAATATAAGCTATGCAAGATATAAAGGAGATAGAGAGAGAGAGAGATGGCAATCGCAAACACAAGGGTATGTTTCGAGGTTCGAGCACACTTGCTCTACATCCCCGCCTTCGACACACGAAGGATTTCCACTATGCAAGATCCCAATGGATCTCTCCTCGGTGCTGCAACACCTACAAGCCCTCGGACTCTCTAGTCCCGTACACACCGCAAGCCCACCGGCTCGCCGAGGCCGCACCTCAAACAACCGAGTCCCCACCCGAACTCAAAACAACGACGAGCACACTTGCCCGTCTCCACAAAGAACAAAGAAAAGATCTTTGGTGATCACAACACTTTGATCACCTAAAGCACTCTCACAATAACACACCTATAGGATGTATAATCAATGGATGCTCAAGTGTGGTGTGAGGAAAGCAAGGATGTGAAAGGTGGAGGAAAACTCAAGAAATCTCTTTAACACTCTTTATAAAATCTTCCCTTTAGATAGGAAATTTTTGCTCACTATTTTGTGGAGAAAACCCTTTAAAAAGTCTGAGAAAAACTGGCTCAAAGCTCTCCTAAAATCTTCTTTTTAAACAATGACAAGACCCCCAATTTATAGGCCAGAAAATATAGCCGTTGGGATCTGTCAGTACTGCGGGTCGACCGGCTGGTCGACCGCCAACGGTCGGATTTCTGACCGTTGGAGCCACGGTCGACCGGTGTGGTCGACCGAACTTTCCAGAGAGCACTGCTCTCTGGAGCGGTCGACCGGCACGGTCGACCGTCCAACAGTACACACAGGCGTGCACGTCTGTGCACGTCGGTCGACCGGACCCGGTCGACCGACTTCAGGACTAGTCGACTAGTTAATTCGACTAGTCGACTTGGCTGAAGCCTGAAACAGTTTTTTTTTTCTGGGATAAAAATTTATCTTTTTGGCTCATATAAAATCCCATAAAATACATAAAAATCTACAAAAATAGTTTACCAATATACTTGATAAACAACATGCTTGCACAAAATCAAGGCATGTTATAAAGTTTGGACTATTTTTGTAATATGGAAATATTTGGCTCATGATAAAAACTGTATTTTTCTAAAACAATATTTTCCAAAACATATTTTTCCAAATCTTCATCAAATACAAAAACAAGATATACTTTTAAGGCATAGTGTGTATGGATATGATCCACTACACAATCATAATGAAATATCTATGTTTTTGTCATAAGGCTCTAAATATGGTTTTGGTTGAAAGATAAGTATATGGGAAATACCAAAAACCAAACTTATATTTTTCAAAAGGAAAAATCTTTTGTAAACCAAAAAATCTTTTCTAAACAAAAAATTCTTTTATGAAAAGACAACAAATTCAAGAGTGTGTGTGTGATAAATACTTGAGCAATCACCAACTATCTATCCTTTACATTTTTAACTAAAAACAAAAACTAAATCTTATACCTAGACACAAGTCTTCATCTTCTTGAAGTCTTCCTTTGAAGGCTTCTCATCTTCTTGACTTGGTCCAAGCTTGATCCAAAAGCTCCTTCGATCACACCGTGCTAG
Source organism: Agave tequilana (assembly GCA_038442645.1). Classification (NCBI taxonomy): domain Eukaryota; kingdom Viridiplantae; phylum Streptophyta; class Magnoliopsida; order Asparagales; family Asparagaceae; genus Agave; species Agave tequilana. Next base: position 37,792 of record JAVJIF010025914.1, read on the forward strand.
CTCCAAATCTTGATATTTTGTCCTTTGTTGAGCTATGCACCTACTAAGATCTTGATAATGAATCTGTCATTAATTAAACACAAGATCATTAGTAAACATAACTTCATGAGTGATCATCATCAAAACTAGGGTGATAGGCCTTTGGGCCAACAATCTCCCCCTTTTTGATGATGACAAAACTCATGGAGTTATATATATGCATGGATTAAAGTAAAGCTTCAAGGAAGCTCCCCTTAACTCATGCATAGACATAATAATAATATATGACAATGAAGCTCATAAAATATGTATGCAAATGATGGAGATGAAACAATAAATCTTTTTCTCCTATTTGCAAAACAAAACATATATGCATAAATAACAAGGAAGACAAATACTACTCCCCCTTAAGCAATGAAAAACATATGCATATATACTCAAATACTTCTCCCCTTTTTTGTCAATCATCAACAAAGGGTTCAAAGTAAAATCAAATCAAACAAAATTTTTCTCCCCCTTTTTGTCAAAAACAAAAAGATCAAGAAGGGTAATACAAATCAATCAATAAAGATTTATATGCGATATACATTCATGAAGAGGAAGACGCTAAGTTAGCTTCCCTACACATATGCATTACATGAAGAAGGGATGACAAGCCTAACTCACATAACACATATTATGTAATGCATAAGAGGAGATGTGAAGCTCCCCCTACACACGTATATCATATAAAGAAGAGTTGTCAAGCTCCTCAATTTATAATATACTCAACATGAATCCATATGTAAGAGAGATGTTAAGCTCTCCTTGCATATAGGAAATACAAAGCAAACATTTTGAATTTTTCTTTAAATTTTTGAACTTACTTAATAAAACAATTATGAGATATCAAATCAACATATTTTTTTTTAATTTTGATATCAATAGTAAACATATGAAATTTTTTTTTTATTTTTCATCATAAACTTTGTGCTTTTAAAAATGTGAGCCAATTGTGAGTTAAGCACATGAAAATCATATATATGTATGAGCAATGAGTATACCAAATGAAATTGAAACATACATATATATAAGAAACAAAATATGAGTATATACAAATAAGTTCATATTGATACCATTGAAAACGATTCAATGATACCATTGACATAACAATAAAATCAAGTGTATATCTATACCTACCACCTCATATGCACAAGGTAAAAAGATTTTTAATGAAGCATACAAGGCATAATCGCCCATCCATCCTCCCATAGATGGTAGGGGTTTTCAAATATAGATTTGAAAATAAGCTTAGTTTGAAAAACTCTACCCAATGAAGAGATTGCACTAGTTATATGAAAATATTTTAAAACTAGTACGAAATCCTTCAAGCAAGGAATAAAGCAAAAAAGAAATGTCAATAAATCTCAATATTCCTTTAAATCATCACACATTTTTTTATTAAAAAAATTATATTTCAAGATATATGTATGTTTTGACAATACAATAAGTATACATACATATCTCTTAACACAATTGAGTCCATATAAATATATTTGCATTAAAGGCAAATGACTCAGAGGTATACATGTATATCTTAAAGTTTAGCAAAATACACATATACATGAAATGAAAAACACATGATCATAATCAAATCCAAAAAGAGAATACAAGTTTAAAAATGTATGTATCATCAAAACTAAGCAATACAAGCACATTTCATGGGTTCAAATAAGCATTCAAGCACAAATATAAATAGATTATTTGTGGCCCACAATATGTTCAAGTATAAATCCTAGTGTTGATAAAACTAACATATAAACTAATATTCAATCATGAAGCATCAAATCTTTTAGAAAATAGAATCATGTGAAATCTTAAAAATTATTTGAAGAATAAATAACTAGTATAATTGTTTTTGAAAAACTAGTTAAAGATCCTTCAAATATATCAAATCTATGTTTTTCATAATCATAACTAGATACATAAAAATTTAAGCACTCATGGTCTATAAGGCTCAAAATGTTTTTAATAAAGGTGTGAGTGTTAAACGATCATGTAAATAGCATTTTTATGAAAATAGTCAATGAAGCTCAAAAAGATCATAAGACCATTTTTAATAAAAACACGAAAAATCATTTTTCATCAAAACACTAATCTTCATGGTATATGTATGATTAATCCAATCCTAACAAACACATACATATCCCAAATATAAAAGAGTCTATTAAAGACGTTTGCATGAAGGCAAGAGACTCACGGGTTACATGTATATTTATTAGATGTGAATTAAAAAATACATATACATGAAGTAAAGTCATAAAATAGGTTAAAACATGTAAAAAAAGAGAATCATCAAAACTAGTCTATACATATGCATATAGTGGATACAATGAGCATGAAGTTCAATCATATATGAG
>JAVJIF010025915.1:0-63804 GCA_038442645.1 Agave tequilana
TATATCTTCCCATTCTTCTTGAGGACAGGAACGATATTAGCGACCCAATATGGATGTTGTTCTTCCCGAATGAAACCGCATGCAATGAGCTTATGAATTTTGACTTCAATAGCCTCCATAATGTTCGGACGAAATGGACGTTGCTGCTGCTTGACTGGCTTGGCATCAGGTTTGATGTTCAGACGATGCATGGCTACTTGTGGATCAAGTTCGGGCATGTCTTCATAGTTCCATGCAAAGACATCTATATACTCCTTTACGAGTACTATTAATTCTTCTTTTTCCATAAGTGATAAGCTTTCACTTATAAAGATGGGTTTAGGGTGATCTTGACTACCCAAGTTGACCTGGATCACCTTGTCTTCAGTTGGTGGTTCACGCTGTTTGAATCGCTTTTCCCATTGGAGATCTAATTGCTGAGCCCATCGTTCCTCATCAGTAGCTTCCGCTGGCTCCTATTGACTGCTTGAAGTCATATTAACGATGAGATTCTCGAACATCATTCCCACACTGACATCTAAGTCCCATTCAGAGGAAGTGGCAGAGTATGATGGGATTGGTTTGTTATCTTCGAATTTAACTGCTGCTAGGGGTGTAGGTGTAATGTATCCCAACCCCCTGCGTATATCATCATAGTAATTTATGGGTTTCCCTCTTGGCACAAAGTTGCGCAGAAAACCATGTCTTCCTTTTTCAAAATTTAGGCCCTTCCCAAACTTTAGGTTGTATCCCATTTTCCTCATCATTCGGTACGCTGGTCGCGCATAATGGAAAATTTGTGGGGTATTTGAGTCTGAACTTGAATCCGCGGCTGTAAACCCTCGTGGTTGGGCTTTACTGAATGTTATTGGTAACTGACCTTCTTTGGATGGAGGGATCACTAAAACGGCCCCTTCTATAGATTTCACGGGTGTACCGGATGCACTTGGTTTATGTGAAGGCATGTGCAGAGAGCTATCCATGATTCAAACAATCCAACACTCATAGGATAATCAAAGGAAATATTATCATTAATTACCCATTCGCCCTCATCTTTAGAAGGAGTGTTACATTGGGGATTATTAAGACATGCTATAATCGGTTCACCAATCAAAATGGCTGGCATGTCCGCTCAGATTCTGAATCCGCCTCATTGCCACTATCATCATCATCAGGCAATGATTCTTTCGATGTTTCACCGATCTCTTGATACAGGAGAGCGTCAGTAAAGTAATTTTTCACTCCTTTGAATGGTTGCTTCTTAGCAAAGACAGTTCGTATTGTCGCATCATCTTCAACATATTTAAAGCACTGGTCCAGAGTGGAGGGAACGATCCAGTTGGCGTGGATCCACGGTCGTCCTAGTAACAAGTTGTACGACGTGTCAGCGTCAATTACATAGCACGTCACTTCTGACTTCAGGCTCCCGATTCAGCAACGGAGTTGAATCTTCCCAAGCGGATGACTACTCCCTGCATTAAAACCGTATATTATTGTAGTGGTTGCGGACAACCTATATGTAGTATACCGAGAAAGTACAGGAGCCTTTTGGGGATAATGCTGAGTGCAGACCCCGGATCAACCTGTACCCTTTCGATCCATGTTAAACTGATGTATCCGGTGTAGTACAAAGGTCGATCATGCTTGTTATCCTTGAGAAGCATATCCTCTGCTGTGAAGGTAATAGCAGGTACCTTTGATTGTACATGATGACATTCAGGGTAAGAAGACTGAGCGTTATCTTTGGGATTTCTGGCATATACATCAGGAATGATTCTGAATTAACCAGTGCAACTCTGAGTGCTTCTCTTGTCTCTTTTGAGAGACGAAGGAGCTCGTGTATGGTGATACGAGCTGGGATATTAGCCAGCTGGCCCAATATGTCAAAATGAAAGGGCATGTCAAGCCCTGGGCCTGAAGGCTTTTTTAGGACATGGTCGAACCAGACTTCTTCTGCTTCTCTTTTTCCGTCGTCGTGAGCGGAGTCGGTGTGGATATTTGTACTGACGTCGTCTGCTATTATGTCTCGTCAGTAGCTTTCTCATACTGTCTTAAGTATGATTTTCTACATCGAGTACCTGTTGGCTGAGTACATCAGCCTGTATCGTGCAAGCGTGCTTTTCCCTTCGAAATCGCTGAGAAAAGTTGATGTGAGATTACCATCATCCGGCAGGATGGAGACAACATTGTAAGATTTGTCTTTCGACTTGGATTTCTTCGAATCCCATTGTTCATCTTGGACAAGATCTAGGTGTATTCACATGACTTCCCCTGTCTCCAGTGTCAAGGGAACAAGACCCTTATTCTCTTGAGTTTTAGCTGAAGGATGCTTTACTTCAAGCCGTGGTGTAGGGATTAGAAAGGTCCCATCAGGAACTGTAACTTTTGGGATTTTGTCGAACTCGAGAATCACCATGTTTGCAGTGACTTTCTTTTACTCTGATTTCAGAGTCAGAACTTCGGCTTCAACTAAAGCTTGAATTCTGTCCTTGAGGACAAAGCACTTGTCAGCAGGGTGATGGACCATCTTGTGGAAGAGGCAATAGTTGGGATCGTTCGCGCGTCCTACTTCATTAGGACGCCGAGCATCCAGTAGCTTCAATTTATTCCCTTTGTGGAGTAGATGGAATATTGTGGCGACCTGTTCATCTTTGAAGGAATACTGTTTTGGAGGAAACTTAGACTCCTGATTATTGAAGCCGCCCTTCTTGGCCTTTGACTGAACGTCCCCTGATAATTCAACGGACATAGTCTCTTTTCCTTTGGCTTGAGAAGACTGTGCCATGTCTCTGTCTTCTTTATTATTCATACCCCATTTGCCTTTAGGGATAGATGGTTCGAACTACTTAGCTGACTTTTTGGCTATCTCAGCTTATTCGACTAGTTCATTCCAGGTATGGGCTTTGATAGCCCCCATACGAATCTCCACTTGGTCGAGGAGGTTATGCCTGCATGTCTGCAAGAGCAGGGTAATGGCATCCCTACTGGGTACATCAAAGACAAGTTTCTAAACCGTTTAATGTAGTCGCAGATAGATTTGCCCTCTTCTTACGATAGATAAGAGTTTGTCTATGGTCACCTCGGTATCATCCTCATAGAAACGAGAAAGAAATCGAGTTTCTAGGTTGATCCAAGAATTGATAGAGCCTGGAGGAAGGCTTCGGAACTAGTCGAATGCTACCCCCTTCAAGGTGCCAATGAACAGTCTGGCCATGATAGCATCATTGTCTATGACATTACCGGTCTGAGACCAAAAGTAGTAGATGTGCTGGTTTGGCGAGCTCTTACCATCATACGTATGTAACGTTGGTGGTTTGAACTTTGGCGGGTATGGTACTGAATCCCATTCCAAAATGTAAGGATGGATTGTCCCTACTTTCTTTAGTTCATCCCTCCGAGCTAGGGATGCGATCTGGGCTTGGATGCCTTTAAGAACTTCAACGTCCAAAGAAAAACTTTCTTTTGACTTCTCAGGCTTCGGTTGTTCATGGCTATGATGTTCTTCGTCATCGTGGTTACTCCCAGTATCGTTGTTATTCCGATTGGTGAGGAGTTGAGCAAGCATCTGTTGAATGTTGTCTAAGGCTTCTTGCTGGGCCTAAGAGGTTTACTCTTGGGCTTCCAACCATCGTCGGAGGTTATCATTACCGTTATCAGCCATATTCACTGATACTCTATCAGTTCGTACCGAGCAAACTGTCGCTAAAGAGGCATACCCGCTGTCTTCGTCCTCTTCATCAGACCATTGGAATAATCTTCTCATCGGTTCTAACGAGGTTGCTGTAGTTGAGGAGGATGGCTGCTCATAACTGTAGGATATTGCGACCCTAGATCTGGTGTTTCGGAAGACACCTTTGTGTACCAAGACTTCGGCAAGGCCCAGATTATAGTCCTGATCTGGAGAACTAGAGGGAGCGGCATGCGACGCTCATCTGTCCCTATGTGGCCTCGTCCCCTTCCGATCATATTAACTAATGAAGAGGGCAGATTTTGCGACTCCTTTTGCGATACTTCACAGGAGCTTGTTCTGATAGTCGATCAAAAACTGATCGTCAATCTGGAGGAGTGGCGGGGATTGGTCCTAGCCGGCAATAGACTGAGTGGACTGTCACTAACTGACATCCCACTTGTTGGCAACAGAAGGGAGAAGTCAGAAAAGATTCTGACTTCCGTTTGTTTGTCAAGAATTCTCGCAAGTCAGACCTAGCCAGGCGTAAGCGGTTTACGTAGAGGCTCTGTTGGGTTGCGCATAGGATGATGCCCTGTTCCTTTCATCACTGCAGAGGTAGTTAGCACTAAATAGTGTTTTAGCTCTAGCTTCGTAGCTAAGAACTTTGGGAATGTCCTTCGGTGCTGAAGCTGCATAAGCACCGCTTTCAACACTTAGGGATGATCCCTTAGCTCTGCTGTGAAGGGCGAGCTTAGTACTTGAGGAAGTGGGGAGGGGAGCACGCTGTGGTGCTTCGTGCGCTACCTTGCTGCAAAGGAGGTTAACACGCTGGGTGCTCTAGTCCTAGCCTGGCGGCCGGGAACTTCATGCGTACCCTGAGGTACTGTGCTTGCCGCACTATCAGTAGCTTCGCTCATAAGAACGAGGCTGGCGCGAGGAGTTACTGCTCCTGCATTAGGTGAAGGTACAGTCGCCGTTCTAGTCTCACTGCTGATAGTCTCGTTGAAGTAGGCAGGCAGGCATCTTGCCTTTGTCTTCGTGGGACAGGCGAACCTGTGGCGTAGCTATGCCTGAAGCTTCATATAAAGCTTTCTGTTTTGGCCTCCACAATTGCTTAGGTTCGCAGGGAACCTGGTTAGCCACACGCGAGGCTGAGAGGAGTTGGAAGGATTCTGCTCCCGGTTTCTGCTCCGAAACCTTGGCCATCGAGACCTTTCTATGCTTTCGTGCATGGAGCATTGGACCACCCCTAGAGAGGAGTTCTTCGAATTTTCCTTGGTTGAAATGAACGACTAGGTTTTCGAAGGTAACGGGCTCAAAATTTTGACCGTTGCATTGCTGGCCTGCTTTCTTGTTGCGCCAGAGGACCGTGGTAGGCTCGCAGGGAGTCTTATCTGCCTTCACAGAGACTTGCTTCGAAGATTTAGCCAGAGGGGCTCTGGCCACACTGACTTCCTTGGATTCAGAAGTAGACCTGAAGGTCTGTTCGTCGCATTGTGACACTTGACTCTCAACAGTAGAGAATTGAGTCCCCAGCGGAGTCGCCATCTTGTTTTCCATTGATTTTGCAAAGGGGAAAACTTACAAAAAGGGGGTCGAGGATCTAAATTACAAGTAACTCTTTGAAGGAAAAAGTTTACAAGTAGATCTCCTCTAGTAGTTCTAGGGAAGTGTGCCGGTAGGAATCTAATCAGCGCGTGATCACTTTATCCCTTTAACGATGCAATCGATCAGACAATCGGACTGCTGTATGATGGGATTTCCTTCTCGCCTGGTTCAGAGAATCGGAGAATAGAAGGTTGGTAGAACCCTCTCGTTATTCCTCAAATTGCCTCCACTTGGGAATTCCTTCTCGCCTAGTTCTAAAAATTTCTTGAGAGGAAGGAAGATATTAGGGTATTAGCACCCTGATTAGAGAAGTAGTTCTCTGAATTCTTGGAAGCAAGAGAGTAGATCTCTGTATTTAGTCCTCTTCTCCACTTTTCAGCCTCTCTTTTCGTGTGTCTCTGTGTGTTCGTATGCCCCTGGTGGGCGGGAGAGCAGGGGTATAATTGTCCCTTGAAAGTCTGAAAACAGACTGAGTCAATCTGTTTAAATCTGAAAAGTAGCCTTGCCACGAGGCTAGAATCAGCTTTTGCGAAGGTAGGAATAGCAGGTAATGTTGATCTCCAGATCCGATTTGATTCTTTCTAAATAACTGAAAGATCTCCCCTGATCTTCTTACTTGTTTTAAGAGAGTCAAGAGATTATGACAAGCAACTGCCATATTTGATCTCAGATTTGATCTCGATTAGATTTGATCTTGAATAGATTTGATCTCATCTGGAGATTTGATTGGTCAGAGGTGATTTTAATAGTTAGCCAGTTAGTAGTTAGTAGTTAGTTGCCATGGAGATTTGATCTCGAGTAAATCACTGAAGTATTTGTCCTAACTATATGCAATGCAATACGTACACCTCCTATCACAACAACATAAGAATAAAATACAGTATATTGAAATTGAAATTGACACGTGCCTAGATGCAAATGTTTAAATCATTTTAAAGCATCCAATTTTCGTATTTTAGTTCTTAAAATTATTTGCAGTGCACAGGTAATATAAACAAAAATTAGCAACAGAATATAAAAATTTACAAAAATTTACCCAGCCGCACTTGAGCAAGTGTGAACTTCTGCAATGCTAAAACTTTAACCTGCACACCAAAAAAACAAAGAAAAAAGGTTAACAACAATGTGAAATCATACCGTTCCCATCCCCGGCAATGGCGCCAAAATTTGCTCAGGTTAAAACCGCGCACAAAAGTGTATGTTTTGAAACCAAGATTTAAAGTATGTGTGCTTTGGCTTCCTCGATACTTCCGTTATAGCATAGAGGCTAAAACGAGTCGAATTTATAAGGATGGAAGGCGATAGAAGCTTTACCGGTTGATTCACGTGTTTGTTAAAAGTCCTTCAAGGTTTGAAAGAATGTAAAGAAAAGAAAAGAAAGAATGAAAAAAGAAGTACGGTGAAACACTAAGAAGTGGGAAACATAGAAAAGAATATGTTTGTGATTTTTGGATATATTTCTAAAACAAGTGAAAGAGAAAGAAAACTCACGGCTACTAACTACTAATGACTCCACCAACACGCTAACCTCTTAGTGAAAGTTGCCTCACATGTATCATTGGCCATCACTAGTCCTTGGTTCAAGAGCGATTCAAAGCATGACCCATATGTAACTCATCACAACCCAACTCAGCAAACAAGTGCAAGCTACACTTAAATCATCAAAACCTGATAAGATCAAGCATGAAGTAAAGTAATGTTAGCTTGTTAGTAGTTAGGAAGTTCGAGTGTTAGATCCATCATCATGAGCCATCAATGGCTCTTGCAAGAGCAAAGCCAAAACGAGGCTATTAGATTCATATGGATTATCATAAAAGAAGTTAGCAAGTTGGTGGTTAGTAGTTAGTTGCCATGAGAGAAAAGACTAGCTACACATGTAAAAGAGATTAGACAGAAGAAAATAAAGATAAGGTAAAAGAGCACCTTTCATAGATTGTCACCTTCTATTACAAGCACTCTTGCTTCGCAACATGTACCACTCTCTCTCCCTAATACAAGATCTACAAGAAATGAAAAATACAAGGGAGGAAGAAGAAAAAAAACTACACTACATATCCTAAACTACAAAATGGAAATGAAACTACTCCTAAAACTCTGCATATCCCAAACTCTGGACCCCCAGGGGGTATTTATAGGCACCAAGGGAACAAGGGGCCAGGGGACAACCCTGGCCCGAAGCGGCGCGCGCGCCACGGCCGTATGGCCGCGCGCGCGGCGCTTCGAGCCACGCGCGGTCCTTTCTGTCCCCTGTCAGAGTCTGGTCTCGGTTTCTGGTTTTGCACCCTGGTTTTGACGAATCAGCTCTTCTAGGTCAATGGCTAGGATAATAGGCCTTTAATAACTAATTAAATGGTGATTTAGGGTCTTCTTATTCATTGCACACCATGGACCTAGAAACATGTAAGAGAGGTATTATTAGCAGAATTTAATATGAAATAAATGTGAAGATGTAGTATAAAATATGCAGTTTTAGTGACTAATCACGCCGCCTGCTGCGCGATGCCCGCTTGTCCCCCTGTCGACTGCAGATTCTGGTTTCTGGATATGGGTGCCAGGTTTTGACAGATTCACCCTCCAAAGGCAATGGCTATTTTTATAGGCTTTTAATCACCAATTAAATGGTGATTTTAGGTCTTCTTCTTCATTTCATGCCATGGATTTAGAAACATACAAGAAAAGTATTATTAGCAGAATTTAATATTAAATAAATATGAAGATGTGGTATGAAATATGCAGTTTTTGAGACTAATCACGCATCGATAATAGGCAGCACGTGATCTACTACTCAAGCAGGACCCTGAATGACGCCCAACAGAATTATAGAATGACCGAGAAGGAATTCTTGGCCGTTGTCTTTGCGTTAGAAAAGTTCCGGCCCAACTTGTTAGGATCAAAGATGGTGATTTTCATGGATCACTTGGCATTGAAATACCTCATAACTACGAAGGAAGCAAAAGCCCACTTGATTTGGTGGATCCTCCTGCTTCAAGAATTTAACCTAGAAATCTACAATAAAAGATGTATAGAAAATGTGGTAGCTGATCATCTGTTAAGAATTCCAAATGCACCGATAATACAAGCTCTGATTAATGAAGATTTCCCAGATGAGCACATCCTGGTCATTTTTAAGGAACCATGGTATGCGGACATAGTCAATTACCTACCCACTGGATAATTATCCGCTGACTGGACAAAGCAAGACCAGTGTCTCTTCTTTGCCCAAGTACAATACTTCTTCTGGGAAGAGCCGTATCTTTTTAAGTATTATCCCGACCAGATTATTCGACGATGCATACCAGAAGAAGAACAAAGGAGTGTGCTTAGTTTTTGCCATAAACTTGCATGCGGAGGACACTTCTGTCCACGCAAAATCGCAAAGAAAGTTTTACAAAATGGGTTTTACTGGCCCACTTTTTTCAAAGACTCATTCCACTTTTGAAAGTCATGTGCAAATTGTTAGAAGATTGAGAAAATTTCGAAAAGAGACATGATGCCCCTGAACCCGATTCTTAAAGTTGAAATTTTTAATGTTTGGGGTATCGACTTCATGGGACCATTCTCAAATTCATTCGGCGACTAGTTCATCTTGGTTGCAGTGGATTATATCTCTGAATGGGTTGAAGTTGTGCCTACTAAGACCAATGACAACAAAGTGATTATTAAATTTCTTAAGGAAAATATCTTCTCCCATTTTGACACCCCCAGAGCGATAATTAGTGATAATGGGTCACATTTCTGCAATAGAGTTTTTGAAGCTCTTATGCAAAATATTCCATCAATCACAAATTATCCACTCCGTATCATCCCCAGACAAATGGGCAAGTCGAAGTGACCAATTGACAAATCAAGCTCATTTTGGAAAAGACTGTTGGACAAAACAGAAAGGAATAGTCAGTCAAGCTAAACAATGCGTTATGGGCTTACCGAACTGCTTTTAAGACGGTCCTGGGGATGTCTCCATATAGAATCATTTTTGAAAAAGCTTGTCATCTGCCAGTCGAGTTAAAACACTAAGCCCTATAGGCTATTAAGCAACTCAATTTCAATTTGACCAAAGCTGGTGAACTAAGGAGATTGCAAATATCAAAGTTAGAGGAGATATGGAATGAGGCTTACGAGAACGCACAGATTACAAAAAGAGCTAAAATTTTTCATGACCAGATCTTCAACCGGAAAAGCTTTGGCCCAGGAGACAAGTTCTGTTATACAACTCGAGGCTTCACATTTTCGTGGGGAAGCTAAAAACTCGTTGGTCTGGACCATTCATTGTACACACTGTTTTCCCACATAGTGCTGTTGTTATTGTCGATCCTTCGAGTAATACAAAATTCAAAGTAAATGGGCAAAGACTGAAGCCATTTTTGACCACTGAGCCTGCATCCCAGGATGAACTTATGCTGAGTCTTTTCGCTCCATCATACACCTGACCATAGCCATCCACACAACACCAATAAAAGTGTACATAAAAAAAAATTTAAGGGTTCTTTATACTTTTTGTTTATATGCTCACCCCTTATATACTTGTAAATACTCTTTTTTGAAATTTCTTTTTCTACCCTTATTTTTACTCTCTTCTCCCCTCTCCCTTAGCCTATTCGCACTTGGCCAGCCCGAGTCGACTGAGACGGTGATATCTTTTCTTCTCCCTATTTATTGTATTGCATTTACATGACTAGCATTGACAACAATGCATTAGATAGGTATGGGGGGTGCTAACATTCTTTCTTTTCTTCTTACTTAAAAAAAAACCTCCTGAAAGAAAAAAGAATTTTTATACTCTTTATAAAATGACAAAAGGTTGTAAAAATTAAGGGAACCTTGTTAAGGAACCTTTATTTTAGTCTAAATAAAAAAGAAACACTGGTTTGACTAAGAGTTGGGAGGGACAAGGAAAATAATTCATACCTTTTATTTAACCTTAGTAAAATATGCATAAATCACACACACACGCCGCTTGGGATTTAGAGACACAACTTTCAAAAAAACCAATAAGTTGGATATTTGTGTCTCAAAAGCATGATTACTCACGCCAAAAAGAAATATATATATATAAATAAGTAAATCTTGATTTCGTGGCCTACTCTACTTGCATATTTGATCTGAGGGGTGTTTTTCTACCGGTGCCCTAAAATCATCTGGTTTGGGAGTCATCAGTTTGATATATCTGTTACATGAGTAAAGTAAAAAGCCTAAAGAAATTAAAAATTAAAGTATATGTAAATATTAATAAAATTAAATGACATTTAAAGTTAAGTTGAGAAATCCCAAACACATCACACTTACACATTATGTATATCTATCTAAAGCAAAATAACAGAATGAGTTAGAAGTACAAGATCCTTTCTAAATTCAATGAAAAACCATAATTTCTTCTTTTATGAAGGCTAAAGTATAGGAGGACTTATGAGCGTTAAACCTAATTCTTATTTCATTCGGTCATTTTTACTTAGATGATTGAAAGTTCTTTTTCTTGAAAGAGGTTTGCTGACAACTAACATTTTCTTCATTTATTGGATTATGTGGGTGCAATCCGCTGAAAACCCTCAGGAGATAACACTCCTCCTCTAGGAAAAACCTAGAGGTTTAAAGGCTTGTTGCACATGCTCAGTGCAATCGCGTTAGTTGCGAAAGTGGTGTAATAATTCTCTTGTTTTTGTTTTGCTCGGGACGAGCAAAAAGATAAGTGTGGGGGTGTGATTAGTATCTAATATTGCATAATTTTTACTACATCTACACAATTATCTTATATAAAATACTACTAATAATCGTTTGCTTGTGTGATCCAAGGTCCATGGTGTGAAATGGAGAAGAAGACAATAAATCACTATTTAATAGGTGATTAAAATCCTACAAAGTAGTCATTGACTTTAGGAGGAGATTCTTTCAAACCTAGGGACTCAAAGCTGAAATTTAGAGAGTACAACTGACAGGGGACCGACGTGACCGCACATAGCAAGCGGCGCTGCACGCGCGACCTTGGTACAGCCGCGAAAACACGGCCATACTGGCGCGGCCGCGCCAGTGCCTCGGTCCAGGGGATGCCCCTCTGGCCCTCTTACCCCTGGTGCTTATAAAAACCCCCTTGGGGGTTCTTCATGAGGATATCCAGAGAGTTTAGGATCTTTATGTTAGTTTGTTTTTGGAGTTGTAGTTGTTGTGTTTTCTTCTTCTTCTACTTTAGTTTAGCCTTTAAAGTGAAAAGAGAGAGTGTGTACAAGTTGTATTTGAAGGTGACAAGCTTATACAAGTATTACTTCTCTTTCTTCTTTCCATTACTTGTTGTCTTCATTTGCTTTTACTTTCTTATTTTAGTATAATACTCCTTCTCTTTACTTCTTCTCTCTTATTGTTTTCTTTCCTTACTCATGTCTAACTAACTCTTTCATTGCATGGCTAACTAACTACTAACCCATTAATCTCTAATAACTTTATTGTTAACCCAAATGAGTCAATAGTGTCAAACAAGCCTTGTGCAAACGAGAGCTATTACATCTTACGACGAGGGTTCTAACTCTAACTTACTTACAAGTATTCGCTTTCTTATATTTCATGCTAAATGGGTTTTTGATTATCTATGGATTGTAAACTTTTCTTATTTTTGTAAGTTAGAGATATTCCTATTAACTTTGTCGATACCATTAGTGCACTTTTTTCTTCCCTTATTCTCGCCTTCAATTGGATCTTGATAAGGGAATGTCCAAGTTTTGCCGAGTAAAGCTAAGTTAAAGGAAGGGCTTTCATTCGGTCTCCAACGTGAATAGTTCCTATGCATAAAGATTATACTTGCCTATGATCCATCGTAAGGCTATATCTTCAAGAAGTTAGGGATTAGTGGGAGCACCTAGTAGAAAGTTTGCCATGCATTTTTACTATTAAGAAAAATCACTTTTACAAACCATCAAACTACTCTAAACAATTCTTGAAACCAACTTATTTTCATTTTCAAATTCTTTATTTGAAATAAAGAACTTTCTCTTTTCTTGAACAAAGAAGCCGCATCAAGCTTTCATTGCTCCCTCTTCTTGTGGATACGACCCGTATAGGCACTTTGCTAGTACGAAAATCGCAAAAGCAGTAACATTGACCCACATTCTTTTACTTATTTTTGTGCATGCCTTTTGCCGATCAAATATAGAAATAGATATATAGGAATAATTTATAAATCTTGAAGTCTTCTTTCTACTTCAACTTAAATCAATTCAATATCATTTTGGAATAGAAAATTATCAATAAAATACTGAAAGTGTCAAATCAAAAACTGTAAACTATTTTCAGAATAAGAATGAACTTCAACCCAATATTTGACATCTTTAGCATTTGAATCAGAAAATAATTATTGAATAAGAAATATAGCCCTAAAAGTTATATTTGAAATGCAATTTAAATCATGCTAATTGAATATAAGAATAAAAAGTTATGTTAAAAAATCTAAAAGGGTGTCGAGTAAATCAGCAGAACTAAAACTGGTTAAAATTCAAAACCATACTTTGAAAAATGTGCATTTTTATGTGTGTGTATTTTTGAGCTTCAAAAATATATTCTACTCTTTAACAAACTAAACTAAATACAAACTGAAGTTTCTTGTAGAACTCCTTCTCCAAGTCGACTCGATCCAAACGCTATCCAAATAGCTTGACTCTAACCGAGTGCTAGATGCGATCTTGACACGCGAGCTCTTGAATCTACATGTGTTAGCTCCAAAACTCTTTATTGAAGCTAAACATCTACTAATATCTTGATTAATAATTGAAACTATATAAATACAAGATCATTAGTAAACTATAACTACATGAGTTAATCATCATCAAAACTAGAGTGATATGCTTTTGGGCCAACAATCTCCCCCTTTTTGATGATTACAAAACTCATGGAGTTATATATACATAGATTAAAGATAAGCTTCACTGAAGCTCCTCCTTAACTCATGCATAGCAATAAATAAAAAATATTCAATAAAATGTATAAAATAAATACAAACATATATGCATAAAGAAGAATAAAACCATGCATATATAAACTCTCTAAATTCTTTTCCCCCTTTTTGTCAATTCATCAATAAAGGGGTGAGGACAATCAAACAATAAAGATGTATATGTGATATACATTCATGAAGAGGAGAGATGTAAAGTTAGCTCCCCCTAAATACATGCATTACATGGAGGAAGAGATAACTAGACCCTAACCCACATAAAGCATAATATACATTGTATAAATAAAGATGTTAAACTTCCCCTACTAATGTGTACTACATAACAAAGAGAGGTCAAGCTCTTCAATATGAAAAGTACACTCAACATGAATCATATTTAGAGGAGATGTTAAGCTCCCCGTGCATATTGGCAATACATATCAAAAAATTTTGAATCCACTTTTAAAACACATTTTTGAAATTTTTTGAAGTCAACAAAAATGAATTATGATACTAATGAAATCAAATAGTAGTTGATAAAAATAAATATTAGCACCACTTGTAAATTTTTTTTTTAAGATACCAATAGTAGATTTTTATACCAATTGAAGGTGAAACATGAAGTACATTTTGATACCAAATAAATACCAATTAAAATCTATATATAAGCTTGTAAAGATACCAATTAATATTTGAAATAATATCAAGCTTAATATAAACATGATTTGTGCCTTAAAATTTAAAGATATTGGAAAACAAGCACAATCAAATCATATATATACATGTATGAAAATAGAAATACCAATTAAAATTGATACTAATTGAAATTTGAAGCATACATATATAAGAGACAAATATGAGTATACAAAATAAAATTTCATGAAGATCATGTGTATAACTCAAACTACCACCCTATTCATGCACATAATAAAAGATATTCAATAAGGGTATACAAGACATGGTCGCCCATCCAACCGCCCTTTGATGATAGGGATTTTCAAAAATCATGATTTGAAAATATTTTAGCATAGTTTGAAAACTCTACCAATTGAAGAATAATGACTAGTTTAAAAATAATTTTGAAAAAGTAGTATTAAATCTTTCAAACAAGAAATAAGTCTATTGATTAGTCTACAATTCTGCACTATTATGTCGCATTCTCTCACCGCTTTATGAATAAATTGTCGATCTAAACCGTGTTTTGGTCTTAATTGCAGGTAGATCCAAAGTCCAAGGGCAAAGATGGAATAAGAGCCTAATTCATCCCAATTTATGGTAATTAATCCCGCATTACTTGGAGGCCAAGGAAAGGATTATCTAGAAGATTCATTGAACCTAGACTCCTGCGCATGTCAGACGAATATTCGGGCGAAATTACCCTGACAATTCTCGCAGCCAGAGGGAGCGCCTGACGAAATCCAGAGACCCAACTCTCTGGAATTGTCGCGGATCCGCGGCAATCCTTGCGGATCCGCGGTATTCCAGTGGAGCCACGCGTCGATTTTGACGCGTGGCCCCGTCTCGTCTTCTGGAGAGTTCTTTCGCCTATAATAGACCTGCATAGGGCCAAACCGAGGGCAGTTTTCATTTTTAGGAGTAGGTGCAGATTTTAGGAGAGATTTAGTGTAGTGTAGGTGCTTTTCATTTCTCTTCTCTTGTATTTTCATTTCTTTTTAGATCATTGTAGTAGGGCTGAGTGATTTCTAGAGAGAGAAAAGCAAGGGGATTGATGTAATAGAGAGTGACACTCTATGTAAAGATGCCTCCTTTCTCTTCCAATGTAATCTCCTTCACCTTCTACATGATTTCTTGCTAACTTTTCTTCTCATGGCAATCTAACTACTAACACTAACCATCTAACCACTTGCTTGATAATCTACATGAATCGGGTTGCCTCTACAAGGCCTTGTTCTTGCAAGAGCCATTGATGGCCAAGATGATGGGTTCTAACATCTAACTTGCTAATTTGCTAACTTGCTAACCAAGCTAACTCTCTTTTATTTCATGCTCTTTTATTTCATACTAGTAGTGTAATGAGTGATGCTTGTATTGGCTTGTTCTTGTTGCAATGTTTTGAATGTGATGAACCATCCATGAGCCATGCTTTGTACCGTCTCTTGGAGCCAAGGATTGTGATGGCCGAGGATCAAAATGTGAGGCAACTATCTCGAAGAGGTTAGCATGGTTAGTGGAGCATTTAGTAGTTAGTAGCCAGAGTTTTCTTTTAGCTTGATTTAGAAATCGTTTTCCAAGCTTCTTTACTATTTGTCTATCGATGTTTTCACCATCCTCTTAGTTTACCTTTGTTCCATCTTCTTGGTTTTTACATCGCCGTTTTCATCGCTCTCCTCACCTACCATATTCTAGATTTCATTTTCTTTTCTTTTTCATTCTTTTTCATTCTTTCAACAAAGAAGAATTGTTAACATACAACGGGAATAGAGACTGTCAATGCTTCTATCGCCTCCCTTCCCTGTGGATTCGACCCGTTAAGCCAATGCTATAACGGAAGTATCGAGGGTACATTAGCACATTTGAGCTTTTCATCGATTTTACATAAATACACATTTTTGAGTGCTAGTTCCGCCCCGATCATCTATATCCCATGAAAATATGAAAATCACATAATTATTGACACTCAAATAGCAATAAAGCACATATATGCTCATGAAACAAAAAATTATAAGTAAACACCAAACATAAAGTGTAAGAGTCATGTAATCAATAAAATCATGAAAATAAGACATTGAAGCTCATATGAATTTTCTTTTATCAAAAGTAAGAAATCTTCAAAACTAAATACGCTTCAAGGTATATGTATGTTTTGTTGAAACTAAAAGTATACATACATATCCTAAACATAAACGAGTCCAAAAATTTTTTTGCATGAAAAGCAAATGACTCTGGGATAGACATGTATATCCAATAGTTTTAGACAAAATTAACATATATATGAAAATAAATATATTTTATAAAAAACATATACAAAAATAGGAAAAACAAGTAAAGATGCAAGAATCATCAAAACTAGGTTATATAAGTATATCCAATAGGTACAAATGAGCAATAAAGTGTAAACATATGATAAACAAATATGGCTCATTAGTTGTACAAGTATAAACACAAGTTTTAATTAAAATTTCATCTAAACAAGTAATAAAAAAATATGAAGTGCAAACTATAAACAAACATGATCATTAGGGTAAATGCACGTGTTTTAAAGATAGAATATATACAATAGCTAAACTATAGTGAGAATACAAAATTAATAGTCCATATAAATATGGGTGTATCTCAAATATTACATATGTATATCACAAGTCTAATAAATATTATATTTAAACATAATGAACATGAAAAATTAAAAACATACTAAAATCAATCAATGAGAGCATGTAAACAAAATGAAAGTTAGAGATAGTTACCAAAACCAATAGGGCTAATCTTTAGGTTTTCAAACTATGGTGGTCCTCCCACCAAACATCCTTGAAGGTGATGTATCCAATGTAGTGTCCATCAAGCTTATACGCATTCACCATTAAGGCACCAATACCCTCACATCAGGTGAGAGCCACACATACATCAAATACAATAAGGGTGAATTTTGGTACCCATATCTTATTGGGTCCATAGGGGTTAGCACCTTTCCTAACCTAAACAAATTTATTTACAAAATTTAAAATATTTATTTTATCATAACAAAATCTTGCAAGGTGGCCCGTACATCCACAATGTGTACAAGTGTACACAAGCTAGGTATTTGTGTCTCATAAAGCATAAGTATTCATGCCTAAAAGTGGTCCATATAATAAATAAAATTCGTAGTTTTGTGACCTTATTTGCTCGAGTCTTAAGTCTTTGGGGTATTTTCTCACGGTGCTCTAAAATCGTCCGATTTAGGAGTCACTGACTAAAGGCTTGTTATATGGGGCAGATAAGAAAGCCTAATAGAACTAAAGGATAATACCACTAAAATTATGAAAAATAAGGCATAAGAGTTAGAGTTAAAAAATCTTGTGTCAAAATTTTACTGTCACAAAGGTGCAAATGACTTAGGGTAAAACAATAGATTAGATGGTAAATATAGCCTGACTTCTAACCTTGATGGATAACAAGTTGTTAAAAAGAGACTAAGTTTAGGAATGAGTAGTTTCGTTTTCCTATAACTTATAAATTGCTTAATGAAATCACATAGAGGAGGGTGAATAGGTGATATGGCTAATCTAGAAACTAAATGCGGAAGCTAAAATAATTTGCACAAACTTAATACAACCAACAAGTGTAGCCGAATTCCCGTGAAGGGCTCTGGACTAACTCCTCTTGATTCCCCTAGATAAGGGTTGAGGTGCTATATGAAGCTCTTGTGGTTAAGTACAAGTGAGGCACACAAACACAACCAAGCATATAATATGAATAGGCAATATGAATAATGTAAGGCACAACACAAGCAAATATGATATGATGCTAAGAATGATGCTTTGCACAAATAAAAGAGAGAGGGTTAGAGAGACAATGGATCAAACGCAAATACAAGGATATGTTTCGAGGTTCGAGCCCCTAGCTCTACGTCCCCGCCTTCACCGAGAAGGATTTCCAATCCACTAAAAGGAGTACCGAACTCCTCTCTCAACCTTACAATGCCATCGAGGCAATACAACTACAATCCACCTCTACCGAAGAGGGATAAGGCCCGTAGCCAACAACCAAACTCCTCCTCACAATAGAGGGAGCAAACACAATCCTCAAACTCTACCAAAGAGGGAGCAACCCAACAAGAATAAGGGTTTACAACTAGTGATCACAAAAGACCACAAACACAATCTCTTTTCCCACAAATAAAAGATCCTATAGAATAGGATAGATGATATAGATCAAGTGGAAAAACTAGGTGTTTGGAAAACAAAACTCAAAGAAATAATCTTTGAAAAACTCTTGAAGATAATAGAAATGAAGAACAAACACAAATCTCCCAAAATACTATTTTCTTTGATTTTTTCCAAAAAACTAAAACAAATAAGATTGATCTTTTTGGCAAAAAACTCTTTTGAAAACTTATTTAAAACAACAGAGAAAGTTTGAAAATTTTGGCTCTAAAAATCTTAGTTAAAATCCCAAAGAAATGGGGTTTATATAGGCCAAACAGAAAACTAGCCGTTAGGCTGATCTGTCAGCCTGACAGACTTGCGGTCGACCGCCCGATCGACCGCCAACGGTCATAAACATGACTGTTGGGGAAACCCGATCGACCGCCCGGTCGACCGTCCCATTGCCTGGCCAGACGTGCACAGACCTGTGCATGTCGGTCGACCGACCGGTCGGCCGGCTATGGAACACGATTGACCGTCTGGGTCGACCGCCAAAGCCTGGCAGCCAAATCTGGGACAGAAAAATAGTTTAAAATATTTCTGAAAATTCTTTAAAAACTTCTAAAAATCCCCAAAAATAGTTTTATCATTTTGCATTAATATATAAACATGTGATAAATATTTCAACTCAAATATCAAACATATGAAACCATTTTTGTGTTTTATCATTTTTATCGAAAACCAAAACTTGTATTTTATCAAACTTAGATTTTTCAATACATGAATAGGAAAGTCAAAATAAGTTTGTTTAAAAGTTAAGCATGCATGTATAGAACGAAACTACTATAATAAACCAATTAAACTTGTTTTGATCTACTATTCATGAAAACAATATCGGTTAAACTAAAAATCGAAAAAAACAATATCCAAAATATAAAACTTGTGTGTGTTGTGCACTTGAGCATATCAACTATTCTTATCTTTACAAATTGATCTAAACACACTAAATACTAGGATACCAAGTCTTCTTGACGATCTTCATCTTCAAGTCGACTCAGTCCAAACTCCGTGATCCAATGAGCAAGGCTATGTATGATCTTGATGCTCGGGCTCGGGAATCACCAAGTGAAGGCTTCCAAACTCCTCTTTTTGAAGCAATCACCAACTAATATCTTGATAAATGATCTGAAACTAAAATCACAAGATTATTAGTAAACATAACTACATGAGTTAATCATCATCAAAACTAGAGAGGAAGGCCTCCGGGCCAACAATCTCCCCCTTTTTGATGATGACAAAACTCATGGAGTTATATATGCATGGATTAAAGTTAAGCTTCAAAGAAGCTCCCCTTAACTCATGCATAAACAAATAAACATGAATATGAAATATGAAACATGCATAGATATGCATAAACAATAAAACATGTTCTTATACCAAATGAAATTTTCAAAAACAAAACATGCTCTAGATACCAATTAAACTTAATATATGTAAAACATTAAATATGCATATATAAAAAAACATGTACCAATCATGCATATATAGAGAAGAGTTTGAGTTTATATGAATGTTAAACTCTCAAATAATTCTCCCTCTTTTTGTCAATCATCAACAAAGGTGTAAAAACCAAAACAATAAATTTTTCTCCCCATTTTGTTCGAAACAAAAAATCAACAAAGGGTCAAAACAATAAAAACAATGTTCTCCCCCTTTTTGTCTAAAACAAAAACAAATTCAATAAGGGGTGACATTAAACATGATACCAATTAAAAAAATATGAAAACAACATCTTGATACCAATTGAAATAATTGTTCATTTTAAACATATGATATCAATTGAAATTATTATTTTCTATCATAAAGTAAGGGAACAAAATACCAATTGAAAACTAAAATATGAGTTTTCTCCCCCTTTATGAAAAACCAACTAAAAACATGCATAAGCTTGTTTAAGGATACCAATTGAAAACTAATCAATTGAAACATGATAGTCATTATAAAACAAGCTTTATCATGATCAAAATTTGTACTCTAAGATATATGAATATAATAAGCACAAATAAAAACATATATATGTATGAAAAATTAGATACCAATTGAAATTGATACTATTGGAATTGAAAGCATACATACATACATACAAACATATATGAGTATACAAGAAAGGTCAAAATTGATACCAATTGGAAGAATTCAATGATACCAATTGAAACAACAATAATATCAAAGTATATGTCATATTTCTTATCCTCCCAATCATGTTCAAGTTTAAAATGATTTTCACTATAAGGCATACATGAGCATGATCTCCTATCCAACCACCCTTGGAAGGTAGGGCTTTTCAAAAATAGATTTGAAAATAATGTATGTTTGAAAATCTCTACCATAAGAAGAATACGAACTAGTTATATGAAAATTTTATAAACTAGTACGAAATCCTTCAAGCAAGGAATAAAAATAAATTATTTTTCATGAAACATGAAATCCACATGATATTCAACACTCAAGTCAATGAAGCATAAATATGACTCATGAAAACAAAACATGAGTAAACATGAAGATAAGTGACAAGTAAGATGTGAAGATCATAATCATGAAAAATAGACATATAAGCTCAATATTCCTTTAAACATGAAAACATGAAGATCATCAAAACTATTTAATCTTCAAGGCATATGTATGTCTTATACAAACTAAAGTATACATACATATTCAAACACAACGAGTCCACAAATATATATGCATGAAGGCACGTGGCTCAAAGGATGTATATGTATAATCAATAGTTTAGACAAGATGGACATATACATGAAGTTAAACATGAAAAACATGAAAATATGGATAAATTAAGAATACAAGTTAAATGCATGAATCATCAAAACTAGACTATACTAGCACATCTAATGGGTACAAATAATCGTTCAAGCACAAACATATATAAATTTACTTGTGGCCCACTATATATACAAGTATAAATCCTAGTCTTAATGAAAACTAACATTTAAACATATATTCAACATTTAAAGCATAAAAATAAGACAAAAATCAACATGATAAACATAAACATGATTATTATGTAAATCCTATGTTATTAGAGCTAAGATAAATATGATAGCTAAATAAAGGTGAGAACACTAAAATAATAATCCATATTAAACATGGGTGTCTCAAAAGGCTATACATGCATGTCAAGGGTCTAAAAAACATGACATTAACATAATAATCTATAAACATCAAAGCATGCTATAAATAATGAACATAAAAGGCATGCAAAAAATAAATAAAGAGTAAGAGATCGTTACCAAAACCTATGAGGCAACTCTCCATGACTCCAAAACAAGGTGGTCCTCCCACCAAACGTCCCTTAAAATGATGCATCCAAATGATTTCCATGAAGCTCGGAACGCATCCACTCCAAGGTGCCGCTACTCTTACGTCATGTGAGAGCCCACACCTATATCATAAACAAGAGGGGTGGTCTTTGGTACCCAATCTTATTGGGTCCATGGGGGTTAGTACCTTCTCTAACCCAAACAAATTTATTTGCTAAATTTACATCATGTAATCTATCAAAGCAAAATTTAGCAAGGTGGCCCTTACGTCCACAATGTGTACAAGTGTACACATGAGCATACATCGTGTTATGGTGTCCATGAGAAGCATGTGTATGCCGTGTATGGTGTGCATGAATAGATGGAACTTGTTTCTTTCGAAACAAGGTTTCCAAACGTAAATGGCCCACTACACATTGGCTCAAAGTGGAGCCCAAACAATCAACACTCTTCTTAAGTAAGGATATATCATGTTCAATTAAAGAAGAGGTGGCACATGCAAGGAGTGATCTAGGTGAAACTACCCTAGCATGGCAAACATGAGAATCAATATTATTTTTCAAAGAAACATTTTTCTTAACACAAATATCTAATTCTATTGTAATGAAAAAAATTTCATTTTTCAAAGACTCATTCTCTTTTACAACAAAATCAATTTTTGAAGTTAAAACATTATTTTTCTTCAAAACATCATTGCAATCATTTTTATTTTTTAAAAATTCATTTTCTTTTAAAGCAAGGTCTAATTGAGATCTCAATGAATCCCTCTCATTGGAAATCTCCACTTTCTCTTGCAAAACCATGTCAAGTTTTGAACATAAAACCTTATTTTCTTTATTAAGTTCAAAACTCTTCTTTTTCAAAATATTATATTTTTCTATTAATTTTTCGCAAACAATAGAAAGTTCTTTATTTAAAGCATGGGCATCAATATTTTCATCACATGAAGAACTACAATCTAATTGAGACTCCGAATGTACCTCAAGAGAGTTATTCCCTTGATTATA
The DNA here is from genome assembly GCA_038442645.1 of Agave tequilana. NCBI lineage: Eukaryota > Viridiplantae > Streptophyta > Magnoliopsida > Asparagales > Asparagaceae > Agave > Agave tequilana. The sequence goes on from JAVJIF010025915.1 coordinate 22,314, forward strand.
TGGCATTGTGAATCGGATCTCTACTAGATTCCTCCGATTGGATAGGCAATTGAAGCTTGGAGGTGGTGGTGGTTGTCAACTTATTCCACACTGCAAAAGCGGAATCAAGATTAGAAACAAGCAAAAGATGCTCTCTTGAAAGCGTGTTCTAATGGCCTCAAGGGCTTGTGCATTGGCCCCTATATGATTGCGGTTACTAAGATAGCATTTCTTGGTAGTGGCAAGAAAGACATGCAAGCCTAGGGTCTTCAAATAGCAACTCATCTTGACCTTCCAAATATCAAGTCTAGAAATATCAAACATAGGAGGGCTATCCATGAATGCAAAGTAAATGTGTGCAAGCAAACAAATGTGCAAATGCAAATGGTAGATTATCAAACAAAGGATCTCACTCCTAGGATGTTGAGCCTAAGTATCAGGAGCGTAGGCACTGATACCAATTGAAATCACCTAGAGGGGGGTGAATAGGTGATATGGCTAATCTAGAAACTAAATGCGGAAGCTAAAATAAATTTGTACAAACTTAATACAACCAACAAGTGTAGCCGAATTTCCCGTGAAGGGCTCTGGACTAACTCCTCTTGATTCCCCTAGATAAGGGTTGAGGTGCTATGTGAAGCTCTTGTGGTTAAGTACAAGTGAGGCACACAAACACAGCCAAGCATATAATAAATAGGCAATATGAATAATGCAAGGCACAACACAAGCAAATATGATATGATGCTAAGAATGATGCTTTGCACAAATAAAAGAGAGAGGGTTAGAGAGACAATGGATCAAACGCAAACACAAGGATATGTTTCGAGGTTCGAGCCCCTAGCTCTACGTCCCCGCCTTCACCGAGAAGGATTTCCAATCCATTAAAAGGAGTACCGAACTCCTCTCTCAACCTTACAATGCCACCGAGGTAATACAACCACAATCCACCTCTACCGAAGAGAGATAAGGCCCGTAGCCAACAACAAAACTCCTCCTCACAATAGAGGGAGCAAACACAATCCTCAACCTCTACCAAAGAGGGAGCAACCCAACAAGAATAAGGGTTTACAACTAGTGATCACAAAAGACCACAAACATAATATCTTTTCCCACAAATAAAAGATCCTATAGAATAGGATAAATGATATAGCTCAAGTGAAAAACTAGGTGTTTGGAAAATAAAACTCAAAGAAATAATCTTGGGAAAACTCTTGAAGATAATAGAAATGAAGAACAAACACAAATCTCCCAAAATACTATTTTCTTTGATTTTTTTCAAAAACCTAAAACAAATAGGATTGATCTTTTTGGCATAGAACTCTTTTGAAAACTTGTTTAAAACAATAGAGAAAGTCTGAAAATTTTAGCTCTAAAAATCTTAGTTAAAATCCCAAAGAAATGGGGTTTATATAGGCCAAACAGAAAACTAGCCGTTAGGCTGATCTGTCAACCTGACAGACTTGCGGTCGACCGCCCGGTCGACCGCCAACGGTCATAAACATGACCGTTGGGGAAACCCGGTCGACCACCCGGTCGACCACCCAGATACAGAGAGCAAAGCTCTCTGGTCCGGTCGACCGCCCGGTAGACCGTCCCATTGCCTGGCTAGACGTGCACAGACCTGTGCACGTCAGTCGACCGACCGGTCAACCGGCTATGGAACACGGTCGACCGTCTGGGTCGACCGCCAAAGCCTGGCAGCCAAATTCTGGGACAGAAAAACAGTTTAAAAATATTTCTAAAAATTCTTTAAAAACTTCTAAAAATCCCTAAAAATAGTTTTATCATTTTGCATTGATATATAAACATGTGATAAATATTTCAACTCAAATATCAAGCATATGAAACTATTTTTGTGTTTTATCATTTTTATCAAAAACCAAAACTTGTATTTTATCAAACTTAGATTTTTCAATACATGAATAGGAAAGTCAAAATAAGTTTGTTTAAAATTTAAGCATGCATGTATAGAACGAAACTACTATACATAAACTAATTAAACTTGTTTTGATCTACTATTCATGAAAACAATATCGGTTAAACTAAAAACCAAAAAAAACAATATCTAAAACATAAAACTTGTGTATGTTGTGCATTTGAGCATATCAACTATTCTTATCTTTAAAATGGATCTAAACACACTAAATACTAGGATACCTAAGTCTTCTTGACGATCTTCATCTTCAAGTCGACTCGGTCTAAACTCCGTGATCCAACGAGCAAGGCTATGTATGATCTTGATGCTCGGGCTCGAGAATCACCAAGTGAAGGCTTCCAAACTCCTCTTTTTGAAGCAATCGCCAACTAATATCTTGATAAATATCTAAAACTAAAATCACAAGATTATTAGTAAACATAACTACATGAGTTAATCATCATCAAAACTAGAGAGGAAGGCCTCTGGGCCAACACTTAAATCTTGAAAAAATACTTCTAATATTGTTTTTCTTTTAAAATGTATTTTTAAAAATACTAACAATTTATTTTTCTTTCTTTAAAGTTTTGTGGGTGTAATCTACTGAAAACCCTCACAAGACAACACTCATCCTCTAGGGATAACTTAGAGATTTAACGGCTTGTTACACGTGCCAAGTGCAACCGTAATTCCTACGAAAGTGAGTTAGGAGAGCTCGATTGTTTTGCTCGGGAATGAGCAAAAGATAGGTGTGGGCATGTGTTTGGACACACATAAATGTTATTACATTCTTATATATATTTTGTTACACATAAATCAAGAAGATAACATCATATCTGAATTCTAAACTGAAAAACCAACATGAGATAAAGGAGAACCGGGAACTACAGACGCAAGCCCCCCGGATCTGACCCTACGGCCAGATCATTGCTGTGAAAACACAGTAAAAGCCATGTTTTTGTGGCCATATGATGGAATTAGGGGGAGCGTCTTCTTCCTCTATCTTCATACGCTTTCCCCTTTTCCTTTTTCCTACTGGCTTTCTATAGAGAAATATATATCAGACAGTTGTAAAGACTACGTTAGAGAGAGAAGTGTGCGTTGAGTTGTAATTCAAGATTGGAGAGTTTGTAACAATGATTTATGAATGAAATACAGTGAATTTCAATTCAGATTGTGCACATTCTAAGTCTAAGAATTCTCTACTCTTTCTTTATAATTTCTGCGATTCAATTATACTCTTTTAATTTCATGATTGTTTTATGATTTAATTAATGATCTCATCTTCTCTTTACAGCTTCTTGAAACATTTCACCTCTATTCAATAGTTTCTAAAGGAGGGAGACTTAAAGGTGAATCTGAAGGAAGAAGACTTCAAGGTGACATCAGTAGTAGTGACCCAAGGCTCTGAGCACCATTCCAGTTTCCAAATTCCTATCTCTCTACTTTCTTTCACTCTTACTTTCAATTAATGTGTCTCACATATGAGCAAGTGTTTCTATTACTTCATTTCATCACGTTTAATTTATCCTTTCATTTTCCTCTTGCTCAATCTTCTTTTCTCATTTTCCTTATAGGTTAGTAATCTTCCTATGTTAATCCATATTCTAAAGTAAGACTTCAACTTTCACTTAAGAATTTCCCAACAGGATTAAAAGTTAGATTTAGATTTTGAAAATCAAAATTTTACAAGTCTTTATGGATTCGACCCGGTTCTTGCCACTATATAATTCTCCTAAAAAGATTTCAAAGCAAATTTAGTTTTTATTATTTGTTCATGGTTTAAACAATAAGAAAATTTTACAACTTTTGAATCGTGATCAATACATCATAGTAACGTCTCCATACTCATTGGATCGGGGCATTATGGGGTGGTATTAGAGCCTAGGCTCTCACATCTAGTGTGCAATCAGTCAACAAATTAATTGTAATGAAATTTGTAACTGGAATGCATGAGTCCTGGTTATATAATCTAACTACAAGTACAGAGTTATTTATTCTTTCTTGATAATCTTTCCTTGAATTCTGAACTTCTTCCATCCTTTCATACTTCTATTTCTTGTTATTCTTAGACCAACTCAAATCATGAAAAGGCGGGAAAATCGTGACGGTACAAATTCTTCTCAGGGTGATTCTAGTGGAAGGAGCGATAATCAGATAAGACTCCTGCAGAGCATAAGGGAAGAGTAATAGCAACAGACAGAGATCTTACAACATGATTTATTGATAACAACGCATGAACAAATGCCAAGAATGTGAACGATTTCAAAAGGCTATAACCGGTGGTGTTCTTTGGAACTGAAAGACCGTTGGATGCAGAATAAGGGTTGATGAATACCATAGATTTTATGAAGGCAGTCCGAGTCGCAGATGAGGACCAGATGGAAGTGGCTAATATACAAGTAAGAGATGTGGTAAGAGTCCGGTGGGTTGCAAAGGAAGGGAAACTGGAGAAGTCCTCCACTTGGGGCCAATTCTTGAAGTGTTTATATGAGAGATTTGATAATAAGTTAAAAGTACAGTTTTATCATCATATTTCCCTACTTATTCTTTAATAAAGCACTGCTATATAACATTTTATTGTTTAATGCTATGCAGGCCTTGAGTAATTAAAGAATAAATAAATAAAGCACAATTGAAGCCCAAAAATCCACAAGCTCCATGCATGATTTATTTTAGTAATTTAGAAGCTTCTATCTTATCTAACCTAATATAAACTTGAATTTTAAATTATTAATTTAAAATCTAGGGGAGGAGGAAGGAGAATAAAGTAGGACTCCTAATTGCTATTCAAATCAAGAGGACAAGAAGGATAGAATAAGATGGATCCTTATCCTAATTAAAATCAGAGGTGGACTTCTATTTGAACCTGGTTGCTTGCACTATAAGATAAAGATAAAGGGGAGAAAATCTGAATTTGATTCAGATTTGGAGATAGCCTAATCTCCAAATTATTAAAGATCATCGTATTTCAAAATTCAGAGCCCAAATTTAAGATCTGAGGATTGATTCCAAGACGGAGGGACCAGAGGAGGCCACGCGAGAAAGCGCGTGGCATTTGGCTATGCTTTTGCCACGAAAATGCGGCAATTTTCCGCGGCAATACAGAGGCGGTTAGTGACACGTTTTAGTGGGAAAGTTGTACTGGGATTCTTCGTCTCAAATCTCCTATAATTACCCCTGCAGAGCAACAGAGGAGGGCAGCTCTCGGAAGCTCAAGTCGAGGGTTTCCTTTAAATCTTTTCTTCTTTTCGAATTTCCTTATATTTTTTGTTTTTTATTATTTTCGAGAAGAAGATTGTTGAAGAAGCAGAAGAGCTTTGTAATTGGCCGGTGACATCTAATAAAAAGGTTATTTATTCTTTTTCCACTTCTTACTTTGCAATTCAATTTGGTTTTCTGCTTAGCTTATTTGTTTTTCTTCTTTTAATTTTCATGAAACTTTTCTTAAACTAAAAATTGAAAATAAAAATAAAAATATGAATAACTAATTAAACTTATAGTTTGCTAATCTATCAATCAACCCTAGTTTAGTTTAAAAGATAAAATGATTATCATCTATGCTTGTTAGAAACCCTAGGATTAAATTGGTGTTCTTGAAGATGAATCAATAATTAAGTTTAACTAATTTGGGTTGCACTTTTTAAATGGTTATTTATGGTTCATATTTAAATACTTTGATAGCATAATTTTAAGTGGACTTTTCTTATGCTATGCTTTGAAATTAAGATAAACTATAGTTTAATTTTAATTAGTGCACACTAATTTGGGTTTATAACATTTTTATTCATCTTACTTGATTCTCAATCAGAATCTTAGGGTAGATAATTTCCCATGGATTTAATATGATGTTCACTCTTTTAGACTAATACTTTGGTTGTGGTAGATGATTAGTGAACTATAATTCCTTTTATTTAATTAAATCTATTTCTTACAATCAATATCTCTTTTTTCCAATCTATCTACTAGAGAAATCGTTCCGAAAAGCTTCCATCACATCCTTTCCTGTGGATCGACCCGCATAGCCACTGCTACTGCGGATAAATTGCGAAAAGCTAGAGATTCCTTTTTCTTTCAGATAACATCATCCTAAAACTCTATCTTTTCCCAATCAAATTTTGGCGCCGTTGCCGGGGAGTGAATGGTACGATTTCTCTAAAAAAACTAATTATTTATTTTTTTCTGTTTGCAAATCTAAGAACAGGAAAACTAGCTGCAGTTAAGGACATACAGCTACTCTGCCTCTGCCCTAGAAGGCAGAGCAACAGAACCTACTAAATAGCCGCGCAAATGTGGCAGTTGCAGCGTTTCCGTGGCATTAGTAGATCACTATTAATTGATTTTTGCAGGTTGCTGCAAATTGCAAAGTCCTCTTCACTGCTTTGAAATTATTTCTCTGTGCTCACCCTGCATATTGCTAATTAATTAACAGTAACCTATTAGTTGACTAATTAAAAAAATTTAGACTTTTGCATTATAGGCACGTGTCTATTTAAATTTCTTAATTTCTGTTAAAGAGTGTTGGCGATAAGGTACATTCGCATTGCATATAGACTAGGAAGCACCCTTGGCTGATATACTGCTTTTGAGTGAATACTTGTCTATTGCTTTACACGTGCACTAAATCACTTTAAGGGCAAAACCCATAAACAAGATAAGGTGGGGACGTCATTACCCTTCCATGGCCCATAAATCATCTCGTTGCACTCACAACTCTAACCCTAAAATAAAAATTGATTAGACAATGGCCTTAGGTTAACTCAGACTCATTAGGAGCTTAGCTGAATGAGGAAGTTGTTCGAAATTAACTCTCGCCAAATTGGTGTCTCAGAAGGGGATAGAGCCGAAAGCCTGAAGGTTGGTGGTTACTTAATTAAGGAACATCTTTGACAGATAACCTCCCACCAACCTTGACACCACCTAGCCGATTAACTTGTGGTTAAGGTCAGCAATATACCTCCTAAAGACAGTCTAAAGTTAGGAGTCGTCTAGGTCCAGGTTTACCCTAACTTAGGTTAGATTTTTTTTTCTTTTTATTTGTTTACTTATTTGTTTTTCTTTGTTTGTGTGATATAGCTTATAACAACAATTTTTTCAATTTTAATAGTAATCCATGTTACACCCAGACCTCTTTTTTCAGATATTACCAATCTAGCATATCATAACTTTAACCAACCTAGTGTGCCGGAGTGGTCTTATTTGAATCAATATAACCCATGCCCCCAATCTTATGACCATAATTTTCAAAATAATTTCACTCTTCACAGAGTCAATGGGGATTCACCTCCCTCGAATCTAATTTTCAACCAACTTGTTCTCTTTATCCACCTTGTCCACAATATTTTCAAGATTCATACTCAGTCCCACCAGTTCAAAATAGAAAACTATCAATCTTAGAAATGAGTATGCGTGAGTCTAAGCAACAATTACAAAATCTGACGGACTCACGATTTCACCACAAATTTCAAAACAAAACTTCATTTTTTTCAAATCCAATCACAACAAAATGATGAACCAATTGACTATGAAAAGCTGCTTGAAGTCATGACTCAGGCTCAAATCGCTCATAATCATGACATAGATAGAATGGTCCAAACTCTCCATTCTCACTCTTTGACCATTTCTGATGTCGCTAGCCATTCTGTTAAGAGCCAAAGAATCATCTTGTTTTGAAAAACAAGTTTTCATTTCAGCACACCCATTTGAACTTACCCATACTTTAAATTTTGAAAACCATATTGATATTTTGGTAAGTTATTCCTTTCCTGAAATTGAACTTGAGAATGAATATGATCCTAAATCTCAACTTGGTGATTCAATTCTACCTCCTGATTCAATTATGACTCCAGTGTCTGCACCTAATTTCAATCTTTTTCTCAAGTCAACATTGGATCCTGTGCCAATTCATCATGAAATTGAATCACCAATCTTTTATGATCATCATATTGAACTTGACCAATTTCATACTTTGGAAAGTTCCATTGACAAATTGACAAGTTCTCATTTTTATGAAATTGAACTCAATGAGAAATGTGACCAAGATTCTCAAATTTGTGATCCAGTTTAAATTCCTTAATCAATATTGACTCCTGTTTTGTTAGCCAACTTGAGTAATATTTAGAGTCAGTTTTGATTCTCAATCTGTCATTCTTAAACTTGAATCACCAATATTAAGTCACATTCCGTTGTTGGGAAATGAATGTGGACCTGAGTTTCAACTTCTTAATTTGGACCCACTTCCTGAACCAATCTCGACTCCTGACCTTTACTTGACTTAAGTCACTTTCCTGAGTCTGTATTAGTTCCCGTACTTCCTAAGTCCAAGTCAATCATTTCATCTTTTCACACTCCATTTTGGGACAAAGGTGTTGATAAAATTGACTCCGAAATTATTTATGAAATTTGAAAATTAGATAGGGTAAAATTCTTAAAAAAAATCATTCATATATACATCATTTTAGTGGGTTATATTAGAGAGATTTTTGGTGGGTTCCTCCGAACTTCATATAAATTCAATTGGGTCGCATTTTGTGGACCAATCCGACAACCACCGAAACCACCACCTTAAGGTAATATTTTCCTTCCCTTTCTTCTTTTTCATGCATCTATGAATTAACTCATACATTGAGGATAATGCATGAGATAGATGTGGGAGAGGGTTCTAACATAACTTAGATTTTTATTTTTTTAAATAAAAAAATTATTAACAATTTTTTGACTAAAAAACATTTTTGAAAAAAGAAACAATATTTTGACTTATCTTTTGAAAGAAATCTAAGTTAATCTTAAGAATTAGGAAAATCATGATTAGGATTTCCAAAAACTTGATCAAAATAAAATAAATTGTTAGGTTTTTAGATATATGAGGAAAAATTGAATAAGTAATTAGTCCTTATTTTTACCTTAATGAAATGTGCATACCTAATACACTTACACATCTAGGATTCTAAGACAAAGACTCTTGTGCCTTATAAAAAAAATATAATAATAAAAATATAGAGTTCACTAATTAAGCTGGATACATATGCCTCAAGAAGCATAAGTATTCACGCCTAAAGGTGATTTTATAAATAAAGTCCTTAGTTTTGTAGCCTAGTTCACTCAAGTCCTTAAGTTTGTGGGGTGTTTTCTCACCCAGTGGCCTAAAACTGACCGATTTGGGAGCCACCGACCTTAGGATCGCTACATGGGTGAATTAAAAAGCCTAAGAAAACTAAAAAATATTATCTGTATATGTACTAACACATCTAATAGTCAATTAGTTAGGTATGAGGGCCTCAAGAAGCCTTGATACTTATACAAAAGAAAATTAGATGAGTTATACATATTAAAAAATATATAATAATAATAAAGAGGCATGAGAGTCCAAGTTAAAAAATCTCTAGTAAAGATTCACGTTCACAAGGATGCATATGATTTAGGGTAACAAAAGAGACTATATATAAAATTCAATTTTAATCCCTACCTAAAATTAATAACGAATTATTGTATAGAGACTAAGTTCAAGGATTAATAAAAATGATAATTCTAAAACTTATAGATTGCTTAGTTTCTTCAAACATATTTCAAATATTTCTCTCCTTTTTCAAAATATAAAAAAAATTTACTAACATTTTCTTCTTCTTTTAGGGATTTTATGGGTGTAATCTACTGAAAACCCTCACGAGACAACACTCGTCCTCTAAGGGTAACTAGAGATTTAACGGCTTATTGCACGTGCTAAGTGTAACCGTGATTCCTACGAAAGTGAGTTAGGATAGGTTAATTTTTATTTTCTTTTCCTTTTTCTTTATTTTTACTCGAGGACGAGCAAAAAAAAAGTGTGGGGGTGGGATAAGTAGTCAAAAGTGTAGATTTATCATCATACTTATCATCATATTTCCCTACTTATTCTTTAATAAAGCACTGCTATGTAACGTTTTATTGTTTAATATTGTGCAGGCCTTGAGTAATTAAAGAATAAATAAATGAAGCCCAATTGAAGCCCAAAATCTCAAAAATTCCACAAGCCCACATGCATGATTTATTTTAGTAATTTAGAAGCTTTTATCTTATCTAACCTAATCTAAACTTGAATTTTAAATTATTAATTTAAAATTTAGGGGAGGAGAAAGGAGGATAAAGTAGGACTCCTAATTGCTATACAAATCAAGAGGAGAAGAAGGATAGAATAAGATGGATCCTTATCCTAATTAAAATCATAGGTGGACTTCTATTTGAACCTACTTGCTTACACTACAAAATAAAGATAAAAGGGAGAAAATCTGAATTTGATTCGGATTTGAAGATAGCCTAATCTCCAAGTTATCTAAAGATCATCGTATTTCAAAATCCAGAGCCCAAATTTAAGATCTGAGGATAGATTCCAAGATGGACGGACCAGAGGAGGCCATGCGAGAAAGCGCGTTACATTTGGCTACGCTTTTACGCGGTAATTTTCCTGTTTTCGTGGCAATATAGAGACGATTGGCGACGCATTTTAGTAGGAGAGTTGTACTGGGATTCTACATCTCAAATCTCCTATAAATACTCTGGCAGAGCAATAGAGGAGGGCAGCTCTCAGTAGCTCAAGTCTAGGTTTCCTTTAGATCTTTTCTTCTTTCCGAATTTTCTTGTATTTTTTATTTTTTATTATTTTGGCGAAAAAGATTGTTGAAGAAGTAGAAGAGCTTTGAAATTGGCCGGTGACATCCAATAAAAAGGTTCTTTATTCTTTTTTCTCTTCTTACTTTGCAATTTAATTTGGTTTTCTGCTTAGCTTATTTGTTTTTCTTCTTTTAATTTTCATGAAACTTTTCTTATTCAAATTAAAAATTGAAAATAAAAATAAAAATATGAATAACTAATTAAACTTATAGTTTGTTAATCTCTCGATCAACCCTAGTTTAGTTTAAAAGATAAACTAATTGACATCTATGCTTGTTAGAAACTCTAGGATTAAATTGGTGTTCTTGAAGATGAACCAATAATTAAGTTTAACTAATTTGGGTTGCACTTTTTAAATGGTTATTCATGGTTCATATTTAAATACTTTGATAGCATAATTTTATGTGGACTTTTCTTATGCTATGCTTTGAAATTAAGATGAACTATAGTTTAATTTTAATTAGTGCACACTAATTAGGGTTTACAACATTTTTATTCATCTTACTTGATTCTCAATCAGAACTTGAGGGTAGATAATTCTCCAAGGATTCAATATGATGTTCACTCTTTTAGACTAATACGTTGGTTGTGGTTGATGATTAGTGAACTATAATTCCTTTCGCTTAATTAAATCATTATCTCTTTTCAATATCTCTTTTTTCCGAACTAATTGTTAGAGAAATCGTTCCGAAAAGCTTCCATCGCATCCTTCCCTATGGATTGACCCGCATAGCCACTGCTATCGCGGATAAATTGTGAAAAGCCAGAGATTCCTTTTACATTCAGATAACATCATTCTAAAACTCTAGCTTTTTCCCAATCAAAATTTTGCTTCGCTAAGACAGCAAAGAAAGAGATGAAAGAACAATTTATCAGATTACAGTAAATGATAGTCGACGAGGAAAATCACACAAGTAGATTACAGTAAGGCCTGAAGATAAAGATTCAGATATTCCTTATATCCCAGCAGTTCAAGACGTATTCTCATGTTTCACCATCACCAGAGAGGTAAAACGGTGACTGAAAAAGAATAATCAGAATACAATGAAGAAGAAGTTGGCAAATTGACCCTCTTAATTGATAGAAGGTAAAGACTCAGATAAACCCCTGAATACACTGCTAGCCAAGCAAATACTCTGACCTCTTCCTTAGCAGATGATATGTTCACATTATCTGAAGCCCAGACACTACAAGCGCGACAGCCATATAGCAAATGGGCTATGCTTAGCATGTGAAACCGAAAGTCATTTGACAAAGAATTGTTCATTCAGAAGAATAGAAAATAATGCACCGATTCAACCAGCACATCCATTACTGCTAGTAAGAAGGAACCCAGATCCCGTTGATAGGAGAACTACATTCTCTCCAGCAATATTTCTTTAATTATGTAGAGAGAATGCCAAGAGTTAGAGAAGATGGTGGCAGAAGGAGGTAAGCATATAAATTGACTAAAGAAAAAGCCAAGATATCAGATGGAGTGAGAACAGAAAGTGGTGCTCAATATCTAGAACTGAAATCCTGAAGGTATCACCTGTAACCATTATCCCATTTTTCAATGTTTTGAGTTGGCTGGATCTCCATATCATATCCACCTTATCGCTCCATTATCATTAATCTTAGATTTTTCATGTTCACCTCTCTTTTACCATGTTGTTCCTATCTCTTCCGTATTCATCTTTCTTCCACCTTTGTCACTTCTCAGTTCCCATCGCTTTATATCAACTTAAGATATGTGTAGATTGGTAATGCAACGGCAGGACAGATGTGGTTCACTCTCACCCATATTCTCACATTCTTCGATTCTAGTACATTGTATTATCTTATATCAAATGGTTCTTTGGGTTCGCCTTCTGTTATTATATGTTTGGACGCATACATGGATCAATACAGAAAGTAGGGTACCCATCACTTATATAATTAGACAGACTATATCACTGCATGGGGAGTGTTAGTATGAAACTGTTTTTCAGATTCAGAACTCCTGTTAAACAGAGCTATGGTCTTTTCTATGTTATTCCAGTAACTATCACGATCTCTCCTATTAACTCAACGGAGCTCAGGTACTTTAGAATTGATCTGCCATAAGGTTGACATCCATAAGATAGCATTTTAGATTCATTTCGGTTATTGTGAATTCCTAATTGTGTTTGTTGGTAGATTCTGACCTGCACAGAAAAATAAAAAAATTTAGAACAATGCTAGGTCCTCGATGCTACCATGTAGCCTAGGGCTAAAAGGTTGTGATCCACAGGGAGTGACAGTGATGAAAGCAATTAAGTAAGTTTCTTCTTTCAATTCATCAAAACTAGTTAATACCTATTTTCTCAGTTTTATAAAAAGAAAACAAAATAGTTAATTAAGAAGGAGACGGTAGAAGAAGAGATGGAGGTTTTGTTATTTTATTTATATTATTTATAAAATAAAAGGAAACAAAAAGAGATAAAGAAAAGTGTTGGTACAAGAATAAGAAATAAAAAGAGATAAAAGAAGTGTATTTAAGATGATTTTGTCAATTCAAAAGAAAAGAAAAACAAGTTCAAAGAAAAATAATTAAAAGAGTGTTGATTGAAAATTTTTTAAATTAAACTAAGAAAGAAAAATAGAAAAGAGATAAAGGAAGAAGATTTACTTCTATTGTAGATTAACATACAATGATTAGATGTGAAGTAATGTAAACTAAAGTAGTATAAAGAAGTACATGAACGCAGTTTTGTCAAGATTGAGTACGATGAAAAAAAGTGAGAAACCTTCATTGATTGTCACCTTCAGTATAAGCTTCTTGAAGAAAAGATTACATAGTGTCACTCTACAATAACTTTTTCTCTCTTTTACTCATGTAACTCTCTCTAACCTAAAAATAAAAAATAAAAAATAAAAATTACATTAAAGAAGAAAAGAAAAACCTAAACTAAAGCGCTCTCTCTCTCTCTCAGATGGTCCCCTTTCTGCCTTCGAGGTATGAGGATATTTATAGGAGAAAAATAAAAGGATAGGAAGTGTACGAAGATAAGAGGAGCTGGCTATTTCTGAATTTGAATTCACCCCTTATCTCCAAAATTGACTTAATTTATCCATAATTTGTTTTTGTGAAAATTCAATTCTGATTTGCAGCTTGTTAGTAGGTTGATTACTGAATATGACTTATTAAATCATAGAATTAGAAAAAGTGATCAACATAAGAATTATAGCCATTTAATTCTTCTTTTTGGATGAATCATTAGATTTGAGTTTCGATAGTGAATGTTATAATTAAAATGCTAAAATGTATACAACCTGAATTTGAATCTAAATTATTTCATCTCATACGTTGTTCTTCTCTCTATCCATTTATCTTCTTGAATTTTTAATTTGTCTTCTAGAATTGATAAGACATGCCTTGTATACCCTTATTGAATATCTTTCAAACATGTGCATGAATAGGGTGGTAGGTATGAGTTATACATAATTTTCAATGAAAATTTATTTTGTATACTCATGTTTTTCTATATATGTATGGATCATATCTAAATTAACATTATATTGCTCTGATACATACATATAGATGTTTTCTTGTGCTTAAACATATATGCCATACATTTTTAAGCACAAATTATTTCTTGCTAAGCTTGATTTAGTTCTTAATGTCAATTGTTCTTCAATTGGTATCATATACAAGCTTATACATTATTTTTATTAGTATTTCATAAAGGAGAAGAAAATTCTTGTTTTATCTTTTAATTGGTTTCATTTTCTATTGGTATCTTACTCCCACTCTTTACGATGAAAAACACTTTATTTTGGTATATGCTAATATTTTCAATATTAGCATCAATAATCTTAAATAGGTATTATTCTCAATTTAGTATCTATATTATAAAATAGTTTTTGTGTTATCTAAAAAAATGGTTTTTACTTTCTATTGATATCATCTCCTTCTATTGGTATCAATTGGTAAAAAGATTATTTTATTTTTAATGGGTTTCTTTCAATTAATTATTTTTATTGATATCAAATTTTATTTTAAAAATGTTTATTGGTAGTGCTTGTTTTTCCTCACCTCTTTGTTGATGATTGACAAAAAGGGGGAAAAAGATTTAGGATTATATATGTGTGTTTTTTTTAGTGTTTATGCATATACATATAACATGTTTTTATTTGGTATATTGAGCTACATTGCATATCTTTATTTGTTTATTGGTATGCATAAGTTAAGGGGGAGCATCTATGAAGCTTATTCTTAATCTATACATATATAACTTTATAAGTTTTGTTATCAACAAAAAAGGGGAGATTGTTGGCCCAGAGGCCCTTCACCTTAGTTTTGATGATGACTAACTTATAAAGGTTAGTTTACTAATGATCTTGTATTTAATAAGTTTCAGATATCGATCAAGAACTTAAAGATCTTAGTAGGTGATTAGCTTTAACAAAAGATTCAAAGTCAAGTTTTGGAGCTAACACATGATGATTCAAGAGCTCGTGCGTCAAGATCACATCTAGCACTCAGAAGGAGTCAAGATTTATGGATCAAGTTTGGATCGAGTCAACTTGGAGAAAGAGTTCTACAAGAACACTTCATTTGTTTAGTGTTGTTTTTATTTTAGATATTGTGTAAAAATAGACTAGTGTTGATATGCTCAAGTTCACACACATACACAAGTTAAAATAGTTTTTGGTTTTGGTTCAACCATTTTGGATTTTCTAGAACATATCTTTGGTTTTTATGAATAGATAGAATCAAAATAAGTTTTACATGGTTTATATGTATATTGGATTTCATCTATTTACATTGATAGTTCGTACAGTCTAAAAACTTATTTTGAGGATTTTAGTTCATGGTTTCAAGTTTTGTTCAAAACAAAACTTAGTTTTGAATTTAATGTTAAAAACATAGATATATCATTTACCATGTGTACTGGATTCTATCCATACAGAATATGCTTCAAAAATATTTCTATATCATCTTTTTTGTATTTATACATGTTTTTGGAGAAAACAGACTTTCATTTTAAACTTAAAGTTTTTGAAAATACCGTTTTTGGTTTAAAGGTTAATTTCTAATACCTCAAAAATAGTCCAAATTGTTGGCAATACGGGTTGATCTTTGATCAAACATATTTGTATTTTCAAGTGCTTACATGAACTTATTTTTGTGGATTTATGTAATTTTATGGAATTTTATAGGTATTTAAAAGACTAAGTTTTCAAACCCTGAAACCCAGCCTGAGACCACTGGCGGTCGACCGACTAGTCAACCGGACCAGATCTCGGTTGACCGGGTGGTCGACCGATGGGCAAATACGTGCACAACTGATCAGTCGATCGACCATAGAGTTCACTTTCTGGTTCTGGCCTCAGTAGACCGGGCGTTCGACTGACAGGCAAATTGCCTTGGGGCAGTCGAACGGCCAGTTGATCGGGGCAGAACAAGCACTTGAAAATGTGTGTTTTATGAAATTAGTGAAATTATGTGTGTGCTAATATTCCCCGATACTTCTGTTATAGCATTAGCTCAACGGGTCGAATCCACAAAGAGGGAGGCGATAGAAGTATTAACAGTTCTTATTCACGTCGGTTGTTAATAGTTCTTCTTTGTTTAAAGACTTAGAAAAAGGAAATGAAAACAAATCCAGAAGTGATAGGTGAGGAAGGCGATGAAACGGTGATGTGAAAATAAAAGAGAAGTAAAGTGGTTTTGAAAACAAAGATGAACTAAGAAGTTTGTAAAAACAATGATGAAAATGATAAAAGAGTTTTGAAACTGATTTTTAAAATAAAAGAAAAGAAAACTCATGGCTGCTAACTACTAATTGCTCCACTAACCATGCTAACCTCTTAGTGATACTTGTCTCACATGGATCCTTGGCCATCACTAGTCATTGGCTTCAAGAAGCAATACAAAGTATGGTACATAGGATTGTTCATCAACATTCAAACCACACATCCATATCACACAACAAGTTGCAAGCTACTTTTAGATCATCAAAACCGGTTAGAGATAAGCATGAAATAAGAAGACATTGCAAGTTAGCAAGTTAGTTGTTAGATGTTAGAATGTTAGAATGTTTGAATCCATCATCATGAGCCATCAATGACTATTGCAAGAGCAAGGCCTTATAGAGGCTATTAGATTCATGTGGATTATCAAGTAAATGGTTAGATGGTTAGTAGTTAGTAATTAGATTACCATGAGAAGAAAAATTAGCTAAGCATCATGTGGAAGACGTAGAAGATTACAATGGAGAAGAAAGGAGACACCTTTACATAGATTTTCACCATCTATTACATAAATCTCTCTCTTTCTCTCTCTGAATCTCTCAGCCCTAAAACATGATCTAAAAGCGAAATGAAAATACAAAAGAAAAGAAAAGAACAGAAGAACACCTGCATTAATCTATACTAAAAGAGAGAAAACCTAGCTTATTTCTCAATCTGCTTCCGTTTCAGATCTCTGCAGGGCTATTTATAGGCAAAAGGAAGTTCCAAAAGACGAGACGAGACCATGCGTCAAAAATTAACGCCTGGCTCGCAATTATTGTCTCAGAAACACGACAATTGCCACGTTTTCGCTGCGAAACCAGGGACTTAGGTACCTGGTTTTGGCGAGTGGTTTCGCCTCGCTTCGAGGACCTTCCAGATATGCTCAGATTCGGTTATTTAGGTCCAGATTTTCATCATACACCCGCCAATGTCTAGATTCAATGTAACTTCTGAAAACTCTCTAACTTGGCCTCCAAGAAATCTAGATTTAATTACCTGAAAATGGGTTTAATTAAGCTCTTATTACTCCTTTGCCCCTAAACTCTTGATTATCTACAAAGTAGATCAACACAGCTAGAAATGATATTTTATTCATAAATCGGTAGAAAAATGCGATATAATAATGAAGAATTATAGATTAATCATTGGTCGACTGACAGCCCCTACGGTCAAAAATCTAATCGTTGGCCGGTTGACCGGGCGGTCGACCGACAGTTCATTATGAGCCTGCTCTGAACCCCAACGGCTATATTTTGAGAATCCTATAAATATGAGTTCCTTGGCCTGCTTTTCATAAATTTTCAAGAGCAATTTTTTCTATCTTCTTAAGTGTTTTCAGCAAGTTTTGAAAAGAAGTTTTGTGCCAAAAATTCTCTTATCTTTATTTATTTTCAAAGTTTTGGAAAACCAAAGAAAATCAAGTCTTTGGGAATTCTATTTTGTTCTTAATTTTATACATCCATCAAGAAATTTTTCCCAAGTATTTTTCTTTATTGTTTTATTTTCAAACACTTTGATTTCTCACATACTTCTGCCAATCAATTCTAATCCTATCTTTATGACCATGTTTTTGTGACGAAATTGTTTGTGATCTTTTGAGATCACCAAGAGAGAGTTTGTGAACTTTGTGATCACCAAATGTATTTTTCTTTGCTTTGTGCTAGACTTAGTGCCCACCTCTTGTGTAGCAATTTTGTGTTTAAGAGAGGAGTTGTGTACTCTCAGTGTTGAGTTGTAATTCCTCAGTGGAGGTCCCTTTGTGGAAGGTCCTGTTTGGACATAGTAGAAATCCTTCTCTGTGAAGGCGGGGAGGTGAGAAGTGGCTCGAACCTCGAAATATATCTTTGTGTTTACGTTTGATCCACTATCTCTCAACTCTATCTCTCTTTATATCTTACATTATTTTATATTGTTCATATTTATATGCTAGATATAGTTTGCATGTACCTACACTTGTGTTCAACCAATAGAGCTTATTGAAGTACCACAACTCTTAGTCTATAGAAAACTAGAGGAGTAGCTTCAGAGCCCATCACAGGAAATTCTGACTCACTCTAGGTTACACAGAGTGTGTTTGCAACTTAGTTTTTAAGTTCCGCATCATTTGCCCTAGATTAGCTAGTACATCTATTCACCCTCCCTCTAGGTGCACTTTCACACTTTGCGGTTCTTCTAGGTTTAAATATTTAGGTCAATGGTCATATTATCAAATGTGAATTTCATTAGATCGCTATAATAGTTGATCAAAGCATTAAAGTTTCCAGGAATAGCCTACCGAAAATCACAGGAATCTGGCCACAAGGGTTCGTCACATGTCTAGCGTCAAGAATGATGAAGTCCACCGGAAAGATGAACTCACCAACCTCAATCAAAATATCTTTAATCTCTCTCCTAGGAATTTTCATTGATAATTTAGCAATTGAAGTGTGACCTTGGTTGGTTCAGTTGTCCTAACCCTAGTTATGGGTACTGTTGGCCCAAAGGCCCATCACTCTAGTTTTGATGATGATTAACTCATATAATTATAGTACTAATGATCTTATGTTTAAAAAGTTTCAGATATTTGATCAAGATTTTAATCAGTGTTTAGCTTTAACGAAAGATTCGAAGTTAAATTTTGAAGCTAGCATATGTTGATTCAAGAGCTCGCGCTTTAAGATCACATCAAGTACTCAAGAGGAGTCTAGATCTTTGGATCAAGGTTTGGACCAAGTCAAGATGGAAAAGAAGATTTTCAAGAGGATTTTTAAGACTTGAGTCATGTTTGTAAGTGTTAAGATTTTATGTTTTTTGATAAAATATAAATGATAGATTAGTTATGAATTGCTCAAGCTCATATATACATACATACAATTTATATATGGTTTCATAAGAAATAGTTTAGTTTTTTGAAAATACCGTTTTGGTGTTTTGAGATTCAAAGAATATATCTTTTGGTTTCATGAATAGATTCATCAAAACAAATTTACTTAGTTTATATATGTATTAGATTTCATCCATACACATTGATGGTTCATAATGTTTGAAAAAATTTAGTTTGGTGTTTCTAGTTTATAGTTTTAAGTTTTGTATTTATCAAAACTTATTTTGAACTAATTGTCAAAAACATAATATTTCATCTTATATGTGTATTAGATCATATCCATACACACTATACTTCAAAAGTGTTTTAAGATCTTGTTTTTGTATTTGGACAAGTTTTGGAAAAAAAATTGATTTTTCATTTAAAATTTGATTTTGAAAAATAGCGGTTTTGGTTTAAAGCTTAACTTCTATATCGCAAAAATAGTTCAAATTGCTTGTAATTTGTGTTAATTTTTTTATCATGCATATTTGTACTTTAAAGTGTTTAAATGAACTTATTTTTGTGAAATTACATGGGATCTAATAAAATTTTAGGGTTTTGAAAGACCAAGCTTCAAATCCTGAAAACCTTGACCTGGGCTTCTAGGACCGGTCGACCAAACCAGAGGTCGGCCGACCGGGTGGTCGATTGATGTGCACAGAATGTTCACACAGCCCTGGCTTGAGGGCCAGTCGACAGGGCGGTCGACCGATCCAAAGAGATTGCTCTCAGATCTAGCCCTGGTATCAAGAGAGCAGTGCTCTCTGATTCTTATCTCGGTCGACCGACAGGTCAAGACTAAAGTGCAGTTGAACGGACGATCGACCGGCAACCCCAACGGTCTGAAAAATGATCGTTGACTGGTCGACCGGCCGGCCGACCGACAGCCCATCTGACCCCCAACGGCTAGTTTTTTGCTGCCTTATTAAATGGGATTTTTGGCCAGATATGGGTACCAAAAATATTTGGGTTCAAATTGTTTCTAACTTTCGTGGACCCAAAAAGATATGGGTATCAAAATTCTCACCTCTTGTATTTGATGTAGGTGTGGGCTCTCACAAAACATGAGAGGATTGGTGCCTTGGCGGCGGATGCATTGGAACTTGAAAGACACACTCATTTGATGTATCACAATTAAGGAAATATGGGGGAGGACCACCTCTTGTTTTGAAAAAATGAATTGGCTACGTCGATTTTAGGAACCATTTCTTCTTCCTCTGTAAAATGCCTTTAATGCTTATATGCTAGTATAGTGACCTAAACTCAATCATATGTTATTTTGTGTGTAATGTTGAGTTAATTGGTTGCTAGCTTTTTTTGAAAAACTTTTCCATAGATTTACATGCCTATTTATTTTGGAGTGATTTATGTTTTTTATGCTTTAGTTAAAGCATATATTGATTTAAATGCCTAAATCATGTTCATTTGTATATTCAAAACTTGTGTTATACATGTACAATTTTTGAGATACACGTGCTTTACATGCTCTATTTCTTTTATGTATTCAATTATTTGTTTGATTATACATTGTATGTCCTAATTTTGATGATTCATGCATAACTATATGATATATCATGTTTTTGAGGAAAAAAATTCATTTCAGTTTTGTTTTGAGCTTTATTGTTATTTTTATGAATATGTCATTTATATAATTCTTGTGTATTCACATTTTATGTTTACTCATGATTTGATTTTCATAAGCTTATATATGAGCTTTATAGATCTTGAGTGTCAATTTTTGTGTAATATACATGTTTCATGGGATACATGTTTTGATTTCATATTTGAAGGATTTTTAACTAGTTTTTTAAAGACTATTTTAAATTTGTCTCTTGATTCTTCAATTAGTAGGGGTTTTCAAACTGTGCTAAATTATTTATCTTATTTTTAAAAATCTCTACCTTCTAAGGGTAGTTGGTTGGGCGACCATGCCTTATGTGCCTTATTGAGCATCTTTTTAACATGTGCATGATAAGGGTGGATGATATGAGTTATACGCATGATCTTCATGTTGTTTCATTCTTTATATCATCATACTTTGTTTTCTTATATATGTATACTTCAAATTTCAAGTGATATTTTTATTTTCATACATACATATGTATGATTAAGATTGTGCTATTTTACAATGCCATACATTTTTTAAAAAGTACAAACTGTTTATGCTAAACTTAACTTAATTCTAAATGTTAATTGGTACAATTTACAAGCTTATGCATTGATTTCAATTAGTATATTTTTAGTATCAAAATGTATTTTCATGTTTCACCGTCAATTGATATCAAAATCTTCTATTGGTATCTTAAAAATTTTATTTATCTACAAATGGTACCAATATTTATTTTGTCAACTACTATTTGTTTTCAATTGATATCAAATTTTTTTTGTTGACTTTATAAAATTTCAAAATTTTGTGTTGAGTGGTATCAAATTTTTTTTAAATTTATTGATATGTATTGCATATATGCAATGGGAGCTTAACATCTCCTCTACTTATAGATTCATGTTGAGTGCATTCTACATATTGAAGAGCTTGACCTTTCTGCTTTATGTGATACATGTGTGTAGGGGAAACTTAACATCTCCATTTATGCATTGCATATATGCTTATGTCGGTTATGATATAGTCATCCCTTCTCTATGTAATACATGTATGCAGTGAGAGCTAACTTAGCGTCTCTCCTCTTCATGAATGTATATCGCATGTACATTTATATTGTTTGTTTATCTTCACCCATTTGTTGATGAATTAACAAAAAGGGGAGAAGAATTTAGAGAGTTTATATATTCATGCTTTAATATTTGTTATTTATGCATATATATTTATTTTGTTTATGAGCCTTTATTGAATATCTATTTATTTATGTTATGCATGAGTTAAGGGGGAGCTTCTATGTAGCTTATTTTTAGTCCATGCATATATAACTCCATGAGTTTTGTCATCATCAAAAAGGGGGAGATTATTGGCCCAAAGGCCTATCACTCTAGTTTTGATGGTGATTAACTTATATAGTTATAGTACTAATGATCTTGTGTTTAAAAAATTTCAAATATTTGATCAAGATCTTAGTCGGTGTTTAGCTTCAACGAAAGATTTAAAGTTAAGTTTTGAAGCTAGCACATGTTGATTTAAGAGCTCGCGCTTTAAGATTGCATCAAAGTACTCAAGAGAAGTTTAGTTTTTTGGATCAAGGTTTGGACCAACTCAAGATGGAGAAGAAGATTTTCAAGGCTTGAGTCATATTTGTAAGTATTAAGATTTTATAATTTTAGATAAAATGTAAACGATAGATTAGTTTTGGATTGCTCAAGCTTATATACACGCACACACAATTTATATGCGTTTTCATATGAAATAGTTTTGATTTTTGAAAATACCGTTTTGATTTTGAGCTTCAAAGAATATATATTTTGGTTTCATGAATAGATTTCATGAAAACAAGTTTACTTAGTTTATATGTGTATTGAATTTCATCCATACACATTGATGGTTCATAATATTTGTAAAAACTTAGTTTGATATTTCTAGTTCATAATTTTAAGTTTTATATTTATCAAAACTTATTTTGAGCTTATTGTCAAAAACATAGATATTTCATCTTATATGTGTATTAGATCATATCCATATACACTATGCTTCAAAACTGTTTTAATATTTTGTTTTTGTATATGAACAAGTTTTGGGAAAATAGATTTTTTATTTAAAAGTTTGATATTGAAAAATATCGGTTTTTGTTTAAATCTTAATTTTTATATCGTAAAAATAGTTCAAATTGTTTGTAATATGTATTAATTTTTTATCACACATATTTGTACTTTAAAGTGTTTTAATGAACTTATTTTTGTGGATTTTTATGGGATTTAAATTAAAATTTAGGGTTTTAAAAGACCAAAGTTCAAATCTTGAAAACCCTGACATGGTCTTCTGGCGGTCGACCGATCTGTCGACCAAACTAGAGGTCGGTTGACCAAACGGTCGACTGATGTGTACAAAATTGCACACAGCCTTGGGTTGAGGGCCGATTGACCGGGCGGTCGACCGATCCAGAGAGCTTGCTCTCCGGATCTAGCCCCGGTCGACTCAGCGGTCAACCGACCAAGAGAGCAGTGCTCTCTATTTCTTGGCTCAGTTGACCGAGCGATTGACCTATAGGTCAAGACTTGGGTGCGGTCGACCAGGTGGTCGATCGACAACCCCAACGGTCTGAAAAATGACCGTTGGCCGATCGACCGACATGCCATTTGGCCTCCAACGACTAGTTTTTGTTGCCTTATAAAATGGGACTTTTGGCCCGATTTTGTGTAAGATTTTTAGACTGTTTTCTAGAGTTCTTCTCAGAGTTTCTAATAAAGTTTTTATAGCTTCATTTTCATATTCAAAAGAGAGTTTTCAAGAGTTAATCTCTTGTATTTTTAAAAGAGTTTCTTCAGATTTTCCACCTCCACATCTATTTTATTTTCTCACACAAACTTGAGTCATCCATTGCTATATTCATCCTCTAGGGATTATTTATTGTAAGAGTATTTTTGGTGATCAAGAGAAGAAGATAACCAAGTGTTCCACACCCTTGTATTGAGAATTTGTAGATGTGAGGCCTCGACAAGCTAATGTGCTTGCATGTGTTGTTCTTATGGGAACAAGTGAGGGACTTACGGGTCTAAGAGTTCTTAAGAGAGCTCGCTGCAGCTGTTGCGGCACCGAGTGATCTTGTTGGATCATTATAGTGAAAACTCTTCATAGTATTGCAGGCGGGAACATAGAGCAAGTGTGCTCGAACCTCAAACAATTCTCCTGTATTTGTGATTATTTATCTCTCTCACACACTTGTATTTATATCTTGCATGCTATTATTTTTGTATCTTTTACATGCTTGACATTTCCTTGTTCTTCAATTGATATATATGCTTGAGATGTTTGTTTGCTCATACTTGTATTCAACCAAGAGAGCCATAGTGGCACCTCAACTCTTATTCTAGAGAAATCTTGAGGAGATAGTTCAGAGCTATTCACTAAAAATTCAGCTACACTCTTTGGTTATACGTTTTATATTAGCCTAATAGTTTTATGTTGCATAATTTGTTTTTAGTTCCACATTGTTAGATTAGTTTGTAACCTATTCACCCCCCTCTAGGTGACTTACATGTACGTCGAATAGAGAAGCAAGTTTATGATAGCTTGCAAATTCAGTAAGCTCGTTTGACAACTGCTTTCCTATTGTGTACAAGATTGTTAGGCAACCAGGATCTTTGTACTTCACAAAGATCAAATTGGATAAGATCTTAGAAATGTTTTCCGCAAGAAAGACTCTCTTGGGAGCCTGTGTTGCTTTCTTCTTGTGTTAAGATTCTTTAAGATTTTGTATAAGAAGAGACCTACTAAATTACATTCAAAAGTGAGATGTTGACTTTTACCTGCTTAAAGATTTCAAGAGCCTTTCCACTTAAGCAAAATGTTTCTTCATCTGAGCTTGTTTGAAAATGGAGCTGGTGGCTCATATATAGGCTCAATTACCTGCTTAGCTCCTTTTTCTTTCAATTTATCTGAGCCTAACGAGGATAGGGCATTTATAGGAAGACGGATTCGTATGATAAGGCATCACCACATGATTATCAACTTTCTTTTCAGATCGTAAAGTATGAATTGCATTGGCTTGAGCAGGACATGAAGGAAATGACCTGGCATCCTTAGAGTTGGCAACTGGTTGACTAGAGAATGTTCCCTTCTCCATCTCACCAACTTGTGTTTTTCATTTAGCCCACTTGTAACTCAATACGAGTTATAACTTGGTGATTGGTGTTCAACATTTGCGTTGTCGTTTGCATAAAAGAATTGAATGTTTTTTCAAGGGTGCTCAGCTTCTTTTCTTGTTCATTGCCAAACTCTGGTGGCAGAATTAGTAGGTTGGCAGAAGATGGACTGGTGTGTGGGTTCACAAAAGCTTGAGGATTTTTAAAATTGGCCAGCATTAGGCTTAAAGAATTGTGAACCACTAACTTGATTAGCTTTGGCTAAGTGGCCTCCCTGATATATCCCCTGGTTTCACAGAAAGTTAGGATGATTTCTTCACCCTAAATTGTAACTTTGGGCAAAGGGATCATTCCTTTGACATTGAAATGCGTGTCCAGTTGGTCTTGTTTGCTCGCCAGTGGATTACAGAGCAACGGACAGTGTACATCACGTGAGTTGGAGATAGGTAGCTGAAGCATGTTGTGCGCACCGACAACAACCAACAGAGAATCACACAATCTCCAGCACAAAGAACAACCCAAATCACACGAAGAACACACAATCGCAAACAACAGATCTAACGAGGTTCGGCCTCAATGCCTACGTCCTCGGGGCAATCTAAGGAGAGAGTTTTCAATTAGAAAGATGATTACAATAGCTCTGGATCTCTTTGAATGCAAGAGAGTCCGCAGCTTTTCTTTCTCAAGGCACTAAACCCTAGAAATTACACTTAGGGCTTAAATACACAATTTCCCAAAGCAGCAGTTTTAGCCCAGACCCGACTGTCGGTCGACCGAACGGTCGACCGACCCCCTCTTACGGTCGACCGGACGTCGACTCAGAGAACCCGAGAGCTGGGTTCCTGCAGACAGAGCTGCTCCGGTCGACCGGCCGGTCGACCCAGGAGCTGCTCCGGTCACCGGCCGGGTCGACCCAGAAAACCCGAGAGCTCTGTCTTCTGCAGACAGAGTGTTGCGGTCGACCGGCCGGTCGACCGCCCAATTCCTGTGCACGCTGTGCACGTCGGTCGACCGGACCGGTCGACCGACTTTACTGTCTTCTGCTGCTGCTGCTAAATTCCTGCCTGCTGTCCCTTTGCCTTTCGTCGTAGACTCCTTTGCAATTTTCAACAGCACCTGGCATGTCATCAACTCCTCTACTATACTCTCTCCTCCAACAATTCTCCACCTCGGTGAAGATTACCAAATCTGAGCCGAACACCGACTCGATAGTGGCTGCACCACCCCGGTTGCCTACGTACCCCTTGCCCAAGGGATCAAGCCGTCCGTAGTTCACCCAAATGAGCTTCAGCAAGCTCAATTCACCTGAAGGATATGAAGCAAGTCTTTGCAGTGTGCAAACTTTACTCCCGACACCACCTTTGTAAGCATATCGGCCGGATTCTCCGAAGTGTGAATCTTCAACAAGTCAATGTCACCTTCTTCCAGAATCTTCCGAACAAAGTGATACCTCACATCGATGTGCTTCGTCCTTGCATGATAGACCTGGTTCCTTGCCAAGTAAATGGCACTCATGCTGTCACAGTTTATCTTCAAAATATCCTGTTCCACGCCCAAGTCATCAAGCAATCCTTGAAGCCAGATTGCCTCCTTCATGGCCTCTGTCATAGCCATATATTCTGCCTCTGTGGTCGACAACGCGACGGTAGACTGAAGTGTGGAGCGCCAACTCACCGGTGCCTGCGAGAATGTGAAGACATATCCCGTCGTTGACCGGCGTTTGTCAAGGTCACCTGCATAGTCTGAATCAACATACCCTATGCACTCTTGCTTTCCGGTGTCGTCCTTCTCGAACATTAGGCCTACATCAATAGTTCCCTGATGTACCTCAGAATCCATTTCACAGCTTCCCAATGACCCTGTCCAGGATCATGCATGTATCTACTCACCATGGAGACTGCCTGTGATAGATCTGGCCTCGTACACACCATTGCATACATCAAGCTACCCACCGCATTGGCATATGGAACATGAGACATATGCTCACGCTCTTGAACACTCCTTGGAGACATCTTCGCTGACAATTTGAAGTGCGGCGCCATTGGTGTACTAACAGATTTAGTATCCTTCCCATATTAAACCTCTGCAGTACCTTCTCCAGATAGCCCTTCTGAGTCAAACTGATCCTGCCAGCTTTCCTGTCTTTTGTGATCTCCATGCCCAATACTTTCCTTGCTTCCCCCAGGTCCTTCATCTCGAACTCTGACGATAACATCTTCTTCAGAGAATCAATAGCAGATCTCGACCTAGAAGCAATCAGCATATCATCTACATAAAAAAGTAGATAGATATATTCACCTGAAGGTAACTTGTTGTAGTACACACATGGAT
This sequence comes from Agave tequilana, assembly GCA_038442645.1. NCBI lineage: Eukaryota > Viridiplantae > Streptophyta > Magnoliopsida > Asparagales > Asparagaceae > Agave > Agave tequilana. The sequence goes on from JAVJIF010025915.1 coordinate 49,517, forward strand.
CAAAATGGTTTCGTGTGTACTTCTTCTTCCTGATGAAGCTGTCAAATCGCCTGTACCACTGTCTAGGAGACTGTTTCAAACCATACAGCGATTTCTTCAGCTTACATACCAACTCTTCTTTCCCTGCAGCTTTGTAACCTGTGGGCTGAGTCATATAGATCTCCTCCTCAAGATCGCCGTGGAGAAAGGCGGTCTTGACATCAAGTTGGTCAAGGTCCAACTCATTCTGTGCCATCAAGGCCAATAGGATCCGAATAGACGAGTGTTTAACAACTGGGGAGAACACCTCGTTGTAGTCGATCCTTCTCTCTGAGCGTAGCCTTTAGCCACCAACCTTGCCTTGTAGCGCACTGTATCTTCTTGAAAAGATCCTTGCTTCTTAGCGAATACCCACTTGCACCCTATGGCCTTCTTCCCCTTGGGCAACTTGGTAAGTTCCCATGTGTTGTTCTTATAAAGAGATTGCATCTCTTCATTCATGGCCTCTTTCCACATCTCTGCTTCTGAACTGATCTCAGCTTCTCTGAAGGTAGATGGAATAGCCTCTTCAACAACTGGAAGTGCATATGCAAGAACCATATCGGTGGTGAGCCAACCAGGTCTCCTAGTATTCCTCCTTGGTCTTTCAACTGCAGTGGGATCTGGAACGGTATCCATGTCCTGCTCCTGACCCTCTTCAACAACTTCAGCATCTTCTTCTGCAACTTGATCACCTCCCTGTGTCACCTCAGGAATGATTCTCACTGATACTGAATCCTCTAGAGATGGTGGATCTGCATCACTCTCCACCTGCTGCAATAGCTCCTTGGTCTTGCTGGTCTCCACCTGCTGAGAGACCGTAGGCTTCATCAACGAAGCCTCATCAAACGTGACATCCCTGCTGACTATGAACTTGTTGTCCTATTGGTCCCAAATCTTGAACCCCTTGGTTCCTCGCTTGAAGCCAACGAACACCCCTTTCTTTGCTCTTGGATCCAACTTGTCTTCTTTGACGTGGTAGTAGGCTGGACATCCGAAGACCCGTAGCAAATCATAGTCCACAGCAGCTTTTCCTGACCAAGCTTCCAGAGGAGTCTTCCCCCCTATTGCAGACGACGGCAACCTGTTCACAAGATGGCATGCATGCCCCAAAGCTTCAGCCCAAAACTTCTTTGGCAGTCCTGCATTTGACAACATGCACCGAACCTTCTCTAGCAAAGTCCGGTTCATTCTTTCAGCCACCCCATTTTGTTGCGGAGTCTCCCTTACTGTGAAGTGTCTCTCTATGCCCTCATCCAGACATAGCTGTAGGAAAGGATCTGACTTGTACTCTCCTCCGTTGTCAGAACGGAGGACCTTGACCTTCCTTCCCGTGCTTCTCTCCTGATTAGCCTTCCACTTCACGAACAATTCTAGGACTTAACTTTTGTGTCGCATAGTGTACACCCAACAGCGCCTAGAATAGTCATCAATGAACGACACAAAATAGTGGTTACCTCCAATTGATGCAGTCTTTGTAGGTCCCCATACATCCGTGTGAACATAGTCAAGAATACCTTCGGTGCAGTGTGAAGCTGTACCAAACTTCACCTTCGTCTTCTTGCCGATGATGCAATGTTCACACAGATCCAATTTGCAGGTCTCTGCACCCTTCAGCAGCCCTTTCCTCACAAGAGCTTGCATTGATTTCTCCCCTGCATGTCCCAGCCTCATGTGCCATAGCCGGGTTAGATCTTCCTTCTAACTGGTAGAAGCTGCCACCTGTCCTGTCACTGTACTACCCTTCAAGTAATACAAGTTGCTCCGGCGATCAGCCTTCAACACCACCATTGAACCCTTTGTCATTTTAAGGACTCCCTCCTTAATAGACACTCCAAAGCCCAATGATTCCAAAGCTCCTACTGAGATCAAGTTCCTCTTCAGCTGAGGTACATATCTCACTTCTTTCAGCTCCCTCACCATCCCATCAAACATCCTGATCGGAATAGTGCCTACACCCTCCATGATGCACGGATGATCATCGCCCATGACAACCGAACACCCCTCCAACTTCTCAAGACTGGTAAACCAATCTCGATTAGGGCATACATGATATGTAGCACCTGTGTCCAGGATCCACTCGTTATCCCCCGAGTAGCCTACGATGGGAGTAGTCACTGAAAAAGAGAACACGGAAGAATCTGAATCTGATCCATCTGCATGTGATTTACCGCTTGCAGTCTTTGTCACTCTTGTCAGATTTGCCTCAGACTTTGATTCCTTCTTCTTCCCCTTGTACTTTGGACAGTCAACCTTCCAGTGCCCAATCTCTTTGCAGAACATGCACTGATTTTTCTTAAGATCCCTGAAGCCCGACCTAGACTTCGATCTTCCTCTCACCTCCTTGCCTTCCTCGATGAACTCCTGCCCCTTACTTCTAAAGCCTCCGCTGATGAACTAGACCGACCAGAATGTCTTTCATTCTTCCTTGTCTCATAACTCATCAGTGCTGATGACACTTCATCTAGACTAAGGTTTGCCTTCCATTTATGAATGTCATAGTGAATGTCTCATACTCCTCCGGTGGGAGTGAGTTCAGGAGAATGACTGACTTGTCTTCCTCACTTACAGTGACATCCACATTTAGCAAGTCTGTAAGAAGCTTCGTATATCGATTGATGTGCTCGTTTACTGTGCTTCCCCTCTGCATCCTGAACTGATACAGCTTACTCTTAAGCTGCAACCTAGACTCCACACTCTTTGTCAGGTACTTCTTCTCAAGGGTATTCCACAGTTTCTTCGCTGACGTCTCATGTTGTACAAGATATTTGATGTCTTGTGACAAACATGAACGTATCAAGCCACATGCCGACCTGTTCATCTTCGCCCACTCTTCATCAGTGGTAGTGATCTTCTTCTTCTCCAATAGGAGAGTGTCCTCGAGGTTCTGTGCATTCAGTGCATCCATAACCTCACACCTCCACATCCCGAAATTATTAGTTCCATTGAACTTAACAACTTCAATCCTTGAGTGATTCATTGTTTTAACGGAAGTAGTTTTCTTCTGCCATTGAGATCTACTTTTGATTCTCTATTTATGCGGAAGAGTAACCAAATTGGAATAAATCTTTCCTCAGATAAAAATGGGATTTTTACCTGCCTCTCGAAACCCTAGATCGAGTTTCTTACCGGATCTACTCCGAACACAGATTCAACGAGCCCTCCTTGCGTCCTCCTGAGATCGACACACACGATCTCCTCGAACACCAATACCTCTGACCTGAGATCGACACACGATCTCCACCTGATCAGATCTGGAGCCCTTCGAATCCTCAGAATCCCAAGCGTAACCTGGAAGCTCTGATACCACTTGTTGTGCGCACCGACAACAACCAACAGAGAATCACACAATCTCCAGCACAGAACAACCCAAATCACACGAAGAACACACAATCGCAAACAACAGATCTAACGAGGTTCGGCCTCATGCCTACGTCCTCGGGGCAATCTAAGGAGAGAGTTTTTAATTAGAAAGATGATTACAATAGCTCTGGATCTCTTTGAATGCAAGAGAGTCCGCAGCTTTTCTTTCTCAAGGCACTAAACCCTAGAAATTACACTTAGGGCTTAAATACACAATTTCCCGAAGCAGCAGTTTTTAGCCCAGACCCGACTGTCGGTCGACCGAAACGGTCGACCGACCCCCTCTTACGGTCGACCGGACGGTCGACCCAGAGAACCCGAGAGCTGGGTTCCTGCAGACAGAGCTGCTCCGGTCGACCCAGGAGCTGCTCTGGTCGACCGGCCGGTCGACCCAGAAAACCCGAGAGCTCTGTCTTCTGCAGACAGAGTGTTGCGGTCGACCGGCCGGTCGACCCCCAATTCCTGTGCACGTTGTGCACGTCGGTCGACCGGACCGGTCGACCGACTTTACTGTCTTCTGTTGCTGCTGCTAAATTCCTGCCTGCTGTCCCTTTGCCTTTCGTCGTAGACTCCTTTGCAATCTTCAACAGCACCTGGCATGTCATCAACTCCTCTACTATACTCTCTCCTCCAACAAAGCAACTCTGTGCAGAGATTTGATTTACATGGTAAAGCTATGAAGGAATCCTCTTGATTTCAAGAACCTCGATTATTCTCATTAAGGCTGCTATCTTGGCTTCTGCAGCAATGAAGTTCTCGATTGAGTGGACGCCACCCTTTGTTGTAGGAGTTATTGTTGAAACCTTTTTATTGAGCCCCTCCCAGTGCAATGTCTTTTCTACCATCTCTTCCAGGAACTTCCACGTATCATCTTTTGTCATTCTCATGAAGTCCTTGTGACTCATGGATTCAAGTAAGGCTTTAGATTGATAATCTACACTCTCATAAATGATTTAACAGAGACGTCACTTCTCGATGGCGTAATGGGGACATTAAGCTACAAGGTCCTTAAACTTATCTAGGTATTTCTAGAAGGATTCCTTGTAAAGTAGGTAGAATTGATTTATTTCACTTTGGATTCTTGTAGTCTTATGCATTGGGAAAATTTCTTAAGAAAAGACTGCGATAAATTATACTCATGTCGTGACAGAATTGATGGTCAGGCTATACAACCACTTCTTAACATTGTCTTAGAGAGCAAATAGAATGAATCGCAACTTGACTGCGTTATACTAAGCTACTGAATCTTCATCCTGACGCAGACCTCCGCGATCTCATTGATAACATGTAAGCGTCTTCAGATTCCATCTAAGAGAATTTACAGAGCAGCGTGATATACTGAAACTTCAACTCATAATTGTTCTCACTGGCCTCCGGTAGTCTGATGCAGAAAGGCTGCGAAGAACATGGAGATAGCATCGATCCATGAGGACCGGTGGTGAAACAGAATCAAATATTTTCTATTCATTTCAATCCACACTAACTAAATGTCCTGTTGAGTTGCATTACCAAGCTGACATAGATCAGTGACACAAACTGAACTGGGTGAAGGTGACGTGAAGAGGGAGGTGATGTCGCTATGATTGAGAATTACACTAATTTTTGTTTTTTGTTTTCTTTTGTTTTTTCTTTTTTGTTTGTAATTTATCAATCTGGCAAAAGTGTTTAAAACTAAAGATCACCGTGCCCGGCAACAACGTCAAAAACTTGCTTGGAGATTTTATTCTCGCTATTCTAAAAAACAGCAAGTGCACGGTCGATCGGTTGTAACACTTGATAGTCGATCCTCAGAGACAGTTGGTCTTATAGTCTAAACACTATTTAGGTGAATGGGTCAAAGGTTTGTTGGGAGTTTGGATGGTTTAGTTTAAATTAAATATCAATCTGAAAAGGGCAAGCACCTAGATTTGAATCCCTATAAATTAGTATTATGTGGTCAATCAAACCTCTCTTTTACTGGGTTGTGAATCATTAAATATTTGTCTCTCATTAAAATCTAATTCTAGATGTTAGATCTAAGTATAAGTCATTAATCTTCATTATATAATCCGTCAAATAGTGAAAATAATTAAACTAATTAAAATAACAAAAGAAAAACGGTAAATTTCTAAGCATTGATTCTTTCTAAACTGTCAAATATCTAATTCTTCATAAAATTAATTTTCTAATTGATTTAGAGTATTTGATGAGGACGTCTTGCCCTAGATGAGAAAGATAAATTTGACCACATGAAAATCTAGCCGAGGTTCTTCTCCTAGATGCTTGTAAGTAATTTAGCTTCTCATTATTTGATTAATAACAAGATAAGCCAATAAATAAAGCATATTAAAATTAGATAATTAATTGTAAGTAATTAAATAACTAAATTAATTCAATTAAACTAATAAATTGTTGGAGCAATTAAATAACCAGATTAATTAAACTAACTAATTAAACTAATTAAATTAATTAATGATATTAGTTAATTAATGAAAAGTTGCTGAAAAAGAGGCATTGCGGCCAAAAAATGAGGCCCCAAGCCCAAGGCTACACAGTGTACATTTATAGGCAGTTGTTTTGGCCTTTTTACAAATAGGTACTCACAATTTCAAAATTTACGAGGAAGAAAAAGATATAAATCTGCACTTGAAATTTGTGCTTCATTTTGCATTTAAATCCTCTACACATTTCAAAATTACATCTCAGCCCCTATTGAATCTAACTCCACTTCGGGTTTTCAAGTCCAGTGGGCTAATTCCCAGCAATAACAATTCCTCTATTTTGCACTGAAGTTCATTTTGGTCTGTTTAATATCTCCAAAGTATGCAATTAAAGCTTTTTTTTTTCCTCCTAGGAATTTTGTCCGCAAAAGTCATTAAAAATGCTCGAGTAGCATTTATTATATACTAATGATAGATAAACAAGAACATCAAAATGATATAAAACTGTGCAAATTAAGAGCTTATATTTATTTTTATATATTACAGGTTTCATATTATAAAATTGTATGTTTATGTATTCTTGGGCATTGTCTCATCAATAGCATTACATAATTCAAGTTCTTCAACTGATTTAATAATCATCATTAATAAACTATTATTATTTATAATACTGATCAAGCGCACCTTATTTTCTGGTTGTTGCAAAGTCAACTTGGATCATCCAATCTGCTAATAATTCTTCCAGTTCAATGCCATAAAATATTTACAATATTATTTCCAAAAGAATTAAAACCTTGCAGCCCTAGGTCTTGTACAAAGCACTACTTTTTAAATCAAATGGTAAACATAATTACTGGGACCTTTGTGATTAACTCTTTGGTTGATGACATGAATGGATATGCTTTGCGACTGCACCAGCCAAGGCTGCTCTAGTGTTAGGATCTCTTGTCAAAAGGTTAACGTACTCTTCCACAATATTGTTGTTTTCTCTGATGCTGATGTGACTGCCTTCGGCTTTGCTATTTCTTGTGTGCTTTGCAACATATTCTTCTTCATTGTTCCTGCACAAAGTGAGGTCTAGGGCAACGGTCGATGTTGGAAGGAACTCTCTAGATGTATTTGATCTACTACTGTGAGATCTATTTCTTGCAGAAAACGAGCCATTGAACTGTCCAAGCGTAGGTATTGGGTGGTTGTGCTCTCCCTCGTATGTTGCCATAAGAACCGAGCTATCATTTGCACATCGTTGAACCTAAAATAACACGGGAAATTTGAAGAAAAGATTTAGTTTATAATGGAATGGTGTTATATAATACAAACATAGTGTCAGGTAATGAAATCTAGTACAGATGTTGCCGATGATTGGTATTTAAATGCAAGACCAAAACTTTCAACAATATTCAAGCAGTTTTTATTATGAATTCATATTTAAATTTAAATTTTATGTTTAAGCTTTGTTGCATTTTAGTAAACATTTGACTTGTCCATTTATTAGGATTTGTTAATTATAAGGCTATATGAGTTGAACTTAATATGTATAGCTTTGTAACAGCATTAGATAGGATTGATCTACAAGGTGGTATAAAGTGCATCAACGAAGTACTTAACATCGTGTCAGAGTGCTATATATTTAATGATCACTGATGTCTTCTGTTTAAAACCTCGCTATTGATAAACTTGATACATATAAATATATATTCTTTTTCATTCTCTTTAACATTCATGTTATATCTATGGAGAACTCATGCTCTTCACTAGTACAATAAAAGGATTTCAGGTCGGCTTTTTCACATCTGTTGAAGCCGGGATCGACGTTAAAAGCAGAAGCGGTGGCAATTTTGAAAATAAAATGATTATACTGTTATGGTGGATATAAACATTCCACATCAGTTTATAAATAAATCGATGTCAAATCTTAATATTTCACTTCGGTTTATCTGTAAACCGATGCGTAAAATTACAAGAAAATTTGATTTTTTTATTAAGACTTTAGACATCGGTTCTTCGAAGAACTGATGTGCAAAACCTTTTCGAAAAACCCTCAAGTCATGAAATCAATTTTAAAGTTCTAAAATTAGACGTTGGTTTTCTTAAAAAAACCAACGTGTAATTTTCTTTTAATGTCGGTTTGTTGGAGAATCGATGTGCAAAACCTTTTCGAAAACTGCGTCTTTCATAAAATCAATTTTTTACCCTAGCCTCCATTAATCTCATAGGTCTCTCTTGCTTCTCTCGTCTCTCTCGGTTCTCTCTCTCCCCTCCTTCATCGGCTTCCCTCTATCCTCCCCGCGAGCTCTCTCTCATCCCTCTCTCTCCTCTCCCTCTGCTTCAGTCCGCTCCACCGGCCTCTCGAGATCCGCTCCGCGACCCCTCCATCTCTCTCTCTGCTCCAGATATATTCTGTCGGCCCCTCCTCCCCTCCCTCTGCTTAAGATCTGCTCCGGCAGTCCCTGTCATTTTTTTACTATATAAAGGTAACTTTTTTCCTCTAACTTCATTGCTTTAATTTAATTGCTTTTGTGTTGTTAGTGTAGTTCATAGTGTTTGTGTTAGTGGGTTTTGGTGGAGGCTTAAGGGCAAAGTTAGGGTTTGTATGTGGTAGGGGTAGTGGCAGCGCGGTGTTTGTGTGTGGTTGTGTTGGTGGCGGTGGCGGCGGCACCGGGGGGGGGGGGGGGGGGGGATGTGTGTGGTGGTAGTTGTGCGCGCTTGAAGTGCATGCATGTGTGTGGTGGTGGTGGTTGAGTGTGTCATACTTGATGTGCGCGCGCGCATGTGGTGGTGGTGGTGTGCCATGCTTGATGTGTGTGCATGGCTGTTATACTTGATATGCATGGTGTGTGTGTGTGTGTGTGTTGGTAGTGTGTGCGCCATGCTTGATGTATGTGTGTGTCATGCTTGTGTGTGGTGGTGGTGGTAGGGTGTGTGTGGGTGTGTATGGTGGTGGTTGTGTGTGCTTGATATGCGCGCGTGTGTGTGTGTGGTTTTGTGGTGGCGGTGGGATGCGTCATGCTTGATGTACGTGTATGTGTGTGATGGTGGTGGTGTGCCATGCTTGTTGTATGTGTGTGGTGGTGTCGTGGTGTTGATAAAGTACATTTACTTTTTACATAACATACGGTGTTGTTAATTCAATATATTATTTTTTATGTGTTGTTAATTCAAAATTTTATTTTTTTATGCCTAAACTAGTTAAACATGGATTGGAGATGGATGAATGCTAATAATTAAGTCCGAATATTTGAATGGTGTAGAGAAGTTTATTAAGTTTGTTGTTGAGCGTGCCAACAATCCTAATCGTATTAAATATATGTGCATAAGATGTGCTTGCCTTGAGAATGTGACGGTTGAAGTATTAAGAGACCATTTATTCGTTAATGAGATTGATAAAGGTTATACAAGATGGATATGGTATGGTGAGAGTGCAAGAGATAGACCGATTAATTCCATGATAGAAGATGTGATGAAAGAGAAAAAGTCGATTGTAGTTAAGGTGATAAATTAGAAGACATGTCCATGATGTAGAAGATCACTTTATGAATCGCCCGCACTTAATCCAGAGCAAAAAGTTGATGCAGAAAAAATTTTATATGTTGGTTATTCTAAATTCACTAAAAAGTGTTGAGATTGTACAATTTCAAAGTAGATGTAACCCCCTGCTCCCCGGTGTACGTATCACCGTATCGGTACGCGATACGACGTACAAAATTGATTTGACCTCCGTACTAGTCCGATTGAGCTGATTTCAGTTTCAAAAATTATTTTTTAATATTTTATATTTTTCAGTATTTTTTGAAATTTTTCTGGATTATTTTGGAAAATCTCCGTAGTCGGTGTCGACCGATACCGATAATCGGCCTTCCGATTCTTATTTCACAAACAGAGTTGGATTTTGAGAATCCGCTTTCACTCGATGTCTTAGAATCACATGAGCTACGTTTGGGTATTTTTGGAAATTTTTCTGAATTTAGCGAAAATCCGGCCAAACCGGTGTCGCCCGGTATTAGGACAACTTCCGGGATTTTTAATTTGTAAACCGATTCAGTGTTGACAAACCATTTTCATATTACGTCTCAGGATAATATTTTAGATTTTTTGTAATTTTTGACACCGTTCGGAGCTGGTCGCATTTTGGACCAATATAATAATAATATAATTATTATTTTTTTTTAGTTTTCTTTTTCTTTTCTTTTTCTTTCTCTTCTCTTCTCTGGCTTTTTCCAGAGAATTCCCCCACCCGCCTCTCAAACCGCCTCAACTCCCCCTCCCTCCATTTAAATCCCTCCTCTCTCTCTCTCCTCCATGGATTTTCTCTCTCTCCAAGTTCTCTCCCTCTCTCTCTCTCTAATTAAATCCCTAATCACCCACTCTCCTCTCTTTAAATTTCCCCCACTGCCTCTTAACCCATCCCTTTCTCTCTCTCCCCATAAAATCCCCCCTCTTCTCATTCTCTCTCACAATTTCTCTCTCCTAAATCTGTCTCTCTCTAATTTCTCCTCTTTCTTCTCTTTCTCTCCCTCCCTGGTAAACTCTCTCTCTCCCCTCTTTCTCTCCCCCTGCCGCCGGCGTGGGCCGCGGCGGGCGCCGCCGGCCAGACCGGCCAGCCGGCCAGTGGCCGGCCACGGCGGTCGCAAGCAGCAGCAGCGCTGCTGCTGCTGCCTGCTCTCTTTGTGAGTGAGTGTGTGGTGTGTGTTGTGTATGGTGTGTGTGTTTTGTGTTGAGTGTTGTGTTGTGTGTCTGTGTGGATGCTGTGTGTGTTGTTGTGTGTGTGTTGTGTGTGCGCGCGCGCTGTGAGTGAGAGTGCGTGTGTGTGTGTGTGTGAGTGTGAGTGTGTGTGTGTGAGTGAGTGAATGTGAGTGCTGTGTGCGTGTGAGTGAGTGAGTGTGTGTGTGTGTGTGTGTGAGTGTGAGTGTGAAGTGTGAGTGTGAGTGTGAATGCTGTGTGCGTGCGTGTGTGTGAGTGAGTGAGTGAGTGTGTGTGTGTGTGTGTAAGCGTGAGTGGATGTGAGTGCTGTGTGTGGGTGTGTGTGTATGTTATTGGGTTCGGTTTCACACACGAACCCACTAGACCCTATTGGTTGAATGAAAACCCAATAAGCCCTATCCATTAACCCACTAACCCACTTTCATTTGGGTTTGGGTTTGAATCTAAACCCGACCCGTTATGGGCCCAAACCCGCATTCAAACCAATAAAGGTAAATTTACAAGAAAACCCCCTGGACATTTTCGTATTTGCATTTAATATGTTATTTACATATTTAACCCTGTTTGTTATGATTTAGTATTCGGAAGATATCTGGAGCATCCAGACTCCGATTCAGACGATTTTGGATCCGTTGCGATCGTGGGAAAGAGAGCAACAGTTCTATGGCCAGTTTGTGAGTGTTTTTATTTTATAAATTATCTTTTTAGTCTATTAATTGAACTTGGTTGCTTTACTAATTACCGGTAAATCCTAAAGGTAAATCCTAATTGGTACACAATATTAAAACATTGTAATAAACACTGTACTTAAATATGCCTGATACCTAAGAGACGTAGAGTGTGACACTGGATACCTATTAGGTCATGTTCATGGACCACTGACATCCGTACCACTATGTCACCATATGTTTGGACACTATCATGACATGTACTGTATCACAGTCACGTTACATGCATACTGATCCACAGATACACTATGACATTACACTGGTACTAGACATGCATGCTAGACACCGGTACTATAAGACACAGTACACCTACATATATTAGTGCTCCGCAGGCTTACGGCTACTGTAGTTTATTATACATGATAGTAGACACTGACCACTGTTATTACCTATGCATGTTACACAGATTCTATGACACGGCACACTTGTTATTTCGTAGGCATAGCCCATCGATACTTAGCGGCCTCACTACACGAAATACCGTTATGTCATGTATTATTATCCTCGTTACATGGATTCTCGACATATCACTGCACGGACTATCGCATTTCATGTTAGCATGATCATCATACACATTTATGTCATACTTACATATTACAGATACACATGCATGGAATGTTTCTCACTTATTATCATATGACTCACCGTGCATGTTACACAGATTATTGTTCCATGTTATCGTATCCATGTTATATATGATTGTTGCCTGTTACTGATACGGATTTCCCGTTACTGGACATGAGAGCTGTTGATATGCGATATGTGGGAATCCCACATCTATTATTCCCGTTTCCCGGTATATTGTTCATGTTATCTTGTTCATGTTATATTGTTCCTGATTCCCGTGATATTGTTCTACGCTATCAACAGAGCTCAGGTCCAGTTATCATGTTACCCGTATCATGTACAATAGTTGTTCTTTTTATATCGTATACTTGATATAACAGATCATAAAGCTAACTGGGGTATGGGGAAGACCTGACGGTTATTAGATTATTTATCGGGTGATGTACTGGATCCATATGTTTTCCCACTGCAGGGGACGGTAGTATTACCTACCAATTGCTCCATGAGCTCTTGTTACTTAATTCATGCTCCCCTCTTAGCGGAGGGCCCTGGTCCTAGCAGCCAGGGGCTTATTTAAGGCCGTGATCCCGGGTATGCACGGGATACATCCACCCGATAAGAACTCCTCGACCATGGGTTTCCAATTAACATAATAAAACAGTATACACGATAGTGACGTCGGGAACACTTGTTATTTGGTCACTCTCTCGTTTGGATAATGGTACCCGTAGGCCATGTCCGGATGGGTTCGACTGGAGTGCGGGCTCCAGTATGAACTGCCAGTGGTATGGGACACTGGGAGAGATTGATTAAAATATCAGGTGGTACTGATTGCTACTATTGTCTAAATACCATGACTTTGACATGACTTACCTGCTACATGTTTAGTTGTACTTGTTACTGTTCGTGATGATTTATCTACTATCATGTTACATGTATACATTGATACTGTACTTGTTTCCTGTTACAATTTCTGTAGTGACCTACTACTCATGCACATGTATACTTTGTTACATTACCTGGTACATGTTACACTGTTGGTAGTGGCATACTATGCATGTTCTGCATTGCATATATTTTATTGTTTCAGACATATGCCCACCTGCATGATCACCTCTATCACGTCACCATTACCATGTTCATGTCTATCACGTCCCCACTAGACAATCGTATTTATTATTTATAACAACTGGATACGATTAGAGGCATGACCTGATGATAACCGGTTAGGTAGTGATGGTATTAAAAGATGACATGTCTGTATATTTCTACTGCTTCTGATATGCTTATTATATGTATACACCATCAGGTATCTATAGTAGTATCATGCTTGTAGTACTATAGTATATATTACTGCCAGTATGAACTGCCAGTGGTATGGGGCCACTGGAAGAGAGTGATTGTAATACCAGGTGGTACTGATCGCTACTATTGTATAAATCACATGACATGCCTGATACCTGTATGCTATCTTGTTATTGTTCATGCTACTTTATCCGATATCATGTTACCTGTATACTTGTTACTTTACCTGGCATAGGTTATACTTTCTATGATGGCATACGACGCATGTTCTGCATTGCATGGCATAGACGCATGTATTCACATTGCATATATTATGCTTTCTGTCTTCTGTATACCTTGTTAGACATCAGTATTGCATATGCACAACACAGTATTGTGGTTCATATTGCACATGCCCACCTACATGTTGACTTCTATCACGTCACCACTAGACGACTATAGACATGACCCGATGATAACCGCTAGGCAGTGACTGCCTCCTTCATTTTACCACTCACTAGGTCGCTTTCTGACGACCCTGGGTTTGCGTGCCCAGATTGGAGATCCGTGTACCGTAGTATTTGAGGAGTACCTTGGAGTCACATAGGAGCTTCCTCATCGGGACTATTCCTAGGTATCTTGGTGCTTTCTTTCCGTTATCTTATTTGTCTCTATTTTTCATATATGTTATGATCGCTGACCCTCTTTCTGCAGGTATTCTTGTACTTATTTCATGCTGGAACCTTATGTCTATATGGAGGTATTGTCCTGTACTGAGGCTTAACGTACGCGTGAGCATGTTTTCACCTCGCGTATGTACGTCGCCATAACGTCCCCGTACCTACGGGATCGGGGAGTTACAAAGTGGTATCAGAGCCTAGGTTTCACACCTGTGTGGGTAACCACCTGGGTCAATCCTCGGGCTCTTACCACAGTACAATCAGGTTCAGATTAATTGATCTGTATCTGAATTTGGGGATTCCAGCAACGAGTACAAGAATACCATGACCTTAACAATTCATTCCGTGACTCGTTTGTATTCCTTCCTTCCTTTCTGTTGTCCCCCAGAACATCCGATTTCCTTTTCGCTTTCCTTGCATTGTCTTGCTTCCAATCCGTTAGGATGAATTCACTATCATACTTCTCCATCCCGAGTTCCTTATAGATAGCAGAGTGCGCAGCGAAAGTGTCGTGGACCCGTAACATT
>JAVJIF010025916.1:0-51961 GCA_038442645.1 Agave tequilana
GCTAGAATCGATCCCATCGGATCACTCGGTGCCGCAACACTAAAAAAAGTTCACACTAGAACTCCTTGGACTCACTAGTCCCTCTCTGTTCCTGCAAGAACTATACACACAAGCACACTAGCTAGCCGAGGTAGCACCTCTCTACACCGAGCTCCTATAAGAACTCGAAACAACACGAACCCCCAAGTTCGCCTCCTCAATATAAAGATGAACACCTTGGTATCTCAACACTTTGATCACCTAAAACTCTCTCACAACAAAGATCCCTATAGCATTGATGTAGCAATGTATAGCTCAGTATGTGCGAGAAAAAATTGGACAGAATTTGTGGTGAAAAACTTAAGAATCTCTTTTTCAAAAACTCTTGAAAAACTCTCCTTTGATATGAAAGTATTTGGCTCTAAATAAGTGGAGATAAACATTTAGAAAGGTAAGAAAAACTATCTTGAAAACCCACTTAAAATCTTTTTAAAATAGCCCAAAATAGCCCATATAAATAGGGCTCTAAACTAGCCATTGGGGACAACTCAGCAGAATTTTCTACTGTCACTGATCGCTAGGTCGACCGCCAATGGTCGGTTTTCAAAACAGATAGGAAAAGCGATCGACCGGTCGGTTGACCGAAAACTGGGCTATGACCTAGCGGTCAACCATCCGGTCGACCGGGGCCATTTAAAGAGAGCAAAAGCTCTTTGGCGGTCGACTGGCCTTTGGCTATGCACTTTTGTGCATATCGATCCACCGCTCGGTCGACTGACTTTCCGGCTTGGTCAACCGCCAGTCGACCTGGTCAGCAATTGAAAAGGGATTAAAACTTGATTGTTTTACCTTCAATAAAATCCTATAAATTCTCATAAATTCAACAAAAATAATCATTAATATAGTTTGATATACAAACATGTTTGATTAAAATCACGACACATACAAACATTTTCAACTATTTTTTAATATAGAAATTTTGGCTTAACAAAAAATCTGTATTTTTCAAAATCGTTTTTTTTCAAAACTGCTTCAAATACAAAAATAAGATATATTAAAAACTTTTGAAGCTTAATGTGCATGGATATGATCCATGACATATATATGATGAAAATATGTATATTTTTAACAATAAACTCTAAAATAAGTTTTGATAAAACACATATATATTTTGAAGCTTAAAAATCAAACTGGTATTTTCTAAAACAAAAACTCTTTATGAAACACATATAAATCTTGTGTGTATTTGTATATGAACTTAAGCAATCCACCAACTAATCTATCCTTTATATTTTATCTAAAAACAAATCTTAACACTTACAACCTGTTGGCCCAAGGTTACAATCACCCTTGTTTAGTGTGTTTTTGATGATTACAAAACATATTAGTTATTTGTACTAATATTACTTATTGTTTAAGTGTTTTCAGGTTTCTAACTCTACTAAAAGGTTTTCACCCTAAAAGAAAGTATTTTGGACTCAAGACAACTCAAAGTGGGCTCAAGACTCAAGTGTTGAAAATCATATGGTGAAAAGCCCTTCTTGAAGAACTTGAAGTCTTTAGAACCAATGTAAGAATTAGAATGTTAAAGTTTGAGTTTTGGATATTGGCTCTAGGATACACACATACACAAAATTGGTTTTGTTAAAATGTGTTTTTGTATTTAGTTTTCATGTTTTAAATTAGGTTTCATGCCTTAAAAATATATTTACATGACTCTATATTTTACAAAAATAATACCATGTTTAGATCTTGTTATATACCCTACTAGCATATTACTTAAGTTTCCTTAAAGTCAAATTATTTTGCAAAATTTTTCAAGTCAAAAATACTCTGTTTTTCCTGTTTCAGGCTGACCGGCCGACCGGCCGGTCGACCGCCACTGTGCCTGGGCGTGCACGTCTGTGCACGTCCTACGGTCGACCGGGCGGTCGACCGTCTGAGAGCAGGAGTGCTCTCGGGTTTTCTGGGTCGACCGTCCGGTCGACCGCTAGAGGAAGACTGAGAGCAGGTTTGTTCTCGGGTCTTCTGGGTCGACCGGCTGGTCGACGCCAGGAACCCGAGCCAACGGCTCTTTGACCAGCTGAGCTGGCAGTCGACCGCCCGGTCGACCGCCAAGCCTGCTGCCCCAACGGCTCTTTCCTCTTTTGTGCAATTCTGAAATCTGTTTTTTGATCTGTTTTTTGGCAGACTTTTACAGGTTTTTTCAGTTCTTTTTCAGAGCAAATAAGCTCTAAATAAATTATTTTAAACCTATTTTTCTCCCTAAAAAGAGGAGATGACTCTCTTACTAAACACCAAGAAAATCCTCTATTTTCAAAGAGAAAGAAAAGTGTTTAAGCTCTCCATTTCCAATTCTTCTTGAGCTATTTTTCAGTTGTGTTCCCTTGCAAATCATCTCTACAACTGAGTTTTTCCTCACTACACTTCATAGAGCCAAAAATCCCTTACTCATTCTATAGTGAAGTTGTAAAAAGAGTGAGAGTGTTGTAAAAGAGTTTGGTGATCTTGTTGTGATCACTCTTGTTCTTGTTTCTCTTCTTGTTCTTGTGGAGACACCTCTTCGTAGAGGTTATTGTACTTGGTGGAGCTCGGTGCTCGGGTCTTCGGTAGACCGTTTAATCGTCCTCGGTGGATAGTGGAAACCCTTCAAGGAGGTGAAGGCGGGGAGTAGAGCGGTGGCTCGAACCTCGAAACAAACTCTTGTGTTTGTGATTGCCTTGTGTTTATTTTTGCTTTAAATTTCTATTGCTCTATATTGCTTTCAATTACTTGCTTGTGATCTTGTTTCTTCCTTTGTGCTATTATTTCAAGCTTGTGATACTTGTGATATATTGTGTGCATCTCACTATTCATTCATCATACTTTGCTTTGTTCGATCAATTCTCATACAACAAGGTTGCATTGCGCACCTCTAACCCATTCAAGGGGAATTGGGAGGAAGGAGTTCAGAACCTCTCACGGGGTATTCGGCTTTAGTCTTTTTTTGAGAGATCGTTGCATCATTCATCATACTTAGTTTTAAAAGATTGTTGCTTAGCAATAACACCTATTCACCCCCCCCCCTCTAGGTGTTTTTTCAATTGGTATCAGAGCTTGGACTCTAGGATTTGGCTTAACAACCTTAGAGAGATCCTAATTTTGCTAATCATTTCATTCATATTCACTTAGTAAAAATGGCCGATAGAATTAAATCCCCTCCTAAGTTTGATGGACTTAACTTTCCCATATGGAAAGTTAAGATGACCGTTTTCTTGCAATCTCTAGGTAGTCGAGTTGCAAAGGCCGTGACCAAACCCTTTAGTGCACCCCCGGTGATGAATCCACTTGGTCCGAAATAGAGATCAAAGAATTTGATGCCAATGCTAGGGCTCACTATGCACTACTTCAAGCCCTTAATGATGATGACATAGCTAGAGTTATTCATTGCAAGTCCGCATATGAAATTTGGACACATTTGCTAGTCACACATGAAGGGACCTCACAAGTGAAGAGGGCTAAGATTGACCTTCTTCGTCCCAATATGAGAATTTTTGCATGCAAGAAAATGAAACCATAGATGATATGGTTACAAGATTTACAAAGATCACTAATGGACTTTCTTCTCTAGGTGATGCTATCGACAACGATCAAAGAGTAAGAAAGATCTCCGGGCTCTTCCTCCTTCATGGGAAGTAAAAGCAACAACCTTGAAGGAACTCAATGACAAGGAGGAGATGGAGCTAATTGGTCTCATTGGGAACCTCAAACTCATGAGATGGAGAGGAAAGTAAGGGAGGACATGGCTCCTTCCAAAGAAGAGACATAGCCTTCAAAAGCCAATCCACACACTCCGACGAAGATGATGGAGAAGAAGAAGATGACGAAGAGCTCTCACTTCTTGTGAAGAACGTCCGGAGGATGTACAACAAGGCTAAATTTCAAGAAGAAGGAGATGGCAAGGAGGTAAAGAAGAAAGGAAGATTATTTGCTTCAATTGTCAAAGGCCGGGACACATTGTGGCGGAGTGTCCGGATAAAGTGAAGCCCTCCACCTCAAGAAGCCTCACAAGAAGAAGGCAATGAAAGCTACATAGGATTCCGAGAGCGAATCCGAGGAGGAGATTGATACCGCCAACATGTGCTTCATGGCCAATGAAAGCACAAGCAAGGTAACCCCTTCCACTTCTCCTAATGATGAACTTTCCATGGATGAATTAGGAGAAGCTTTTGTAGAATTATCACATAACTATGATTTTCTTAAGAAAAAGTATTTAAAAATGAAAAAAGGAAAATGAATCTCTTAATCATCAAGTTTTTACTCTTTCTAAAGAAAAGGATGATTACTTTCCACTCTTATTTCCACTCAAAAAGATTTTGACAAGTATAAGATTTCTTGTAAAGGCAAGTCTCCACAAATTGATTCTAATGAGATTACCATGCTTAAGGAAAGAATAGACTCATTAGGAATTGTTTTAAAAAATTGTGAGTTTGATAAGAAGAAAATAGAGGCCATGCTTCCTAAGAAACAAGCCCCTAAGAAAAATGTTCACCATGCTCATGCTCATGTTCATACCACACAACCTTTACATCGTGGCAAACCCCCATGCATGCTCACACTTCACACACACACACATCATGCATTCATGTATGGAAGAGTGTTCTCATGTTCACATTGTGGGCGGAAAGGACACTTAGCAATTTTTGCTATGATAGACTAAGTGCATCTTATCATAATGTTTGGGTTCGCAACACTAACTTTCAAGGACCCAAGAAAATTTGGGTACCAAAGTCAACAATTTTGTTAAATGATATAGGTACCTTCCAAAGCCCAAAGACGTAGAGGATTGTGGTATCTTGATAGTGGTTGCTCAAGGCACATGACTTGGACATCAACAACTTTGCAACCCTATCAAGATACATGAAGGTGGCACCGTCACCTTCGGAGATGATGCCAAGGGTAAAATCATCGGTATTGGTAATGTAAAACTCGGCACATCCCCTTTAATTGAAATGTAGTTTTAGTTGATGGACTCAAGCATAACCTCTTGAGTGTTAGTCAACTTTGTGATAAAGGTTTTGATGTTGTTTTTGATCATATAGCTTGTAAAGTAATTGATAGAATTTCTATTACTTGTGTGTTTTCCGGTTTTCGTGAAAGTAATGTTTATATATAGATATGTCTAATATGTCTTGTAATATTACTTGTTTAAAAGCCCTCGATGACGACTCTTGGTTGTGGCATAGAAGATTAGGCCATATTTCTTTTGACCACATATCTAGGTTAAACACAAAGGAAATGGTGAAGGTATTCCTTGTTTGAGTTTTGAAAAGGACCGAGTTTGTGACGCATGTCAATTTGGGAAACAAACTAAGTCTTCTTTCAAGTCAGTTAAGGATATCATGACATCACGTACTTTGGAGTTAATCCATATGGATCTATTTGGCCCTACACAAACCAAAAGTCTAAATGGGAATAGATTTGCATTTGTTTTGGTTGATGATTTTTCACGGTTTACTTGGGTTTTCTTTCTTGAACACAAAAATCAAGCATTTTCATATTTTCAAACTTTTAAGAAAAGAGTTGAAAAAGAAAAAGAGTCTTCAATTTTAAGAATAAGAAGTGATAGAGGAGGTGAGTTCATTAACCTACCCTTTACCACTTTTTGTGAAGAACATGGAATTAAGCATGAACTTTCTTGTCCTAGAACTCCACAACAAAATGGAGTAGTTGAACGGAAAAATCGAACTTTACAAGAGATGGCTAGGACAATGCTAAGTGAATATGGTCTACCACATTATTTGTGGGCCGAGGCCGTAAATACATCATGCTATATATTAAATCGTGTTTTCTTGTGTAAAATACTTCAAAACTTCTTTTGAAATGTACTTTTCTAGAAAACCAAATGTTTCATATTTCAAAGTTTTTGGATGCAAATGTTTGTTTTTAATACAAAAGATAATTTAGGAAAATTTGATGCTAAAGCTTATGAGGCAATTTTTGTTGGTATTCTAATACAAGTAAGGCTTATAGAATCTTCAATAAATCATCTTTGACTATTGAGGAATCTATACATGTTAAGTTTGAAGAATCTAACTTGTTTGTTAAGAATGTTGTAGAAATAGATGCTTTGGATGAAGGCTTGGAGAAAGTGACCTTGGAGGATACTACTACTATGGGAGACAAGCCAAAGGATGATGAAGGAAGTGAAGCTAAAGTAGAAGAGGCTCAAGGAATGAAAATCAAACAAATGAAGGGAGCCTACTCAACAACCTCCAAAGGGTTAGAGATACAATCCTCATCATCCCAAGGACCTCGTCATAGGTGAAGTATCAAAAGGGGTAACCACTCGCTCTAAACTTCATGATTATTGTGGACATTATGCATTTATTTCTCATGTTGAACCCAAGAACGTCCTCGAAGCCGAGGCCGATTCATATTGGTTGCTAGCCATGCAAGAGGAACTCAATCAATTTGAGCGCAACCAAGTTTGGCACCTTGTTCCTAGGCCCCACGATAGACCAACAATTGGTACTAAGTGGATCTTTAAGAACAAGTTTGATGAATCGGGTAACGTTGTTAGGAATAAAGCTAGGTTAGTTGTCCAAGGTTACACTCAAATCGAAGGAATTGATTTTGAAGAAACCTTTGCACCCGTAGCACGGCTTGAAGCCATACGGATGAACTAGCATTTGCCTCATATAAAGATTTTAAATTGTTTCAAATGGATGTTAAAAGTGCTTTTCTAAATGGTTTTATTGAAGAGGAGGTGTATGTTGAAACAACCCCCCGGGTTTGTTGATCCTACACATCCGGATTTTGTATTTAAATTAGATAAAGCTCTTTATGGTTTAAAACAAGCCCCTAGGGCTTGGTATGAAAGACTTTCTTCATTTTTGATTTCAAATGGTTTTAAGAAAGGTAAATTGACACAACTTTGTTCACAAAACATGTAGAAAAAGATATTCTTATTGTACAAATTTATGTTGATGACATTATTTTTGATTCTACTAATGAATCTCTTTGCCAAGCTTTTGAATCATGCATGAAGGATGAATTTGAAATGTCTATGATGGGGGAGCTCAACTATTTCCTTAGACTCCAAATCAAGCAAAGGACGGATGGGATCTTCATCAATCAAGCCAAGTACACAAAGGAACTCATCAAAAGGTTCGGGCTTGAAGGATCTAAAGTGAGCAAAACTCCCATGGCAACAACTACCAAGCTTGATAAGGATGAACAAGGTAAAAGTGTAGACATTAAAGTTTATCGTAGCATGATAGGTAGTTTATTGTATTTGACGGCTAGTAGGCCGGATATCATGTTTTCCGTTTGTCTTTGTGCTCGTTTTCAATCTTGTCCTAAGGAGTCTCATTTAGTAGCGGTAAAACGCATAATTAAATACCTTAAGGGCACTATTGAAATGGGTTTGTGGTATCCGAAAACTGGACTATTTGATATGAAGAGTTTTTCGGATGCCGACTATGCGGGTTGTAGGGTAGATAGGAAGAGCACAAGTGGAACATGTCAATTCTTAGGTAATTGTCTTGTATCTTGGTCTTCCAAAAAGCAAAATTTGGTAGCCCTTTCAACCGCCGAGGCGGAGTATGTTGCGGCCGGAGCTTGTTGTGCACAAGTTCTTTGGATGAACATACTCTCCTTGACTATGATTTACACTTTGATCATGTTAAAATATTTTGTGATAATACTAGTACTATTCACATGACAAAGAATGCAAATTAACATAGTAAAACCAAACACATTGACATTAGGTATCACTTTCTTAGAGATCATTATGAGAAAGGTGATATTGATATTGATTATGTTTCTACCGATTTTCAACTTGCCGATATTTTTACTAAACCTCTAGATTATGCTAGATTTTCATTTATTTGTGGTGAGTTGAATGTTTGCATTATGGATTCTTAAAGATAAATTTCTTCTATTTTGTTTGTTTAACCCTTTTTGATGTATGACAAAAAGGGGGAGAAAAAGTATGAGTTTGTTTGATTATGTTGGTTGTTTATTGTGTATACTTTGATGCATTTGAATTTTGAGTTTTTGATATGCATTTGAGTTATGCATTTGAGTTTTAGATAAAACTATGTGTTTTGCATTTGAGTTTTTGACAAAACTATGTGTTTTCAATGCCTTATGTATTTAGCTCTTCATTGACATTTTTTTTGATACATAGCATTATTTGAGGGGGAGCTTTCAAGCTCTTCTTCCATTTTTGTTTAAATAACCTATATGTTTTGTCATCATCAAAAAGGGGGAGATTGTTGGCCCAAGGTTACAATCACCCTTGTTTAGTGTGTTTTGATGATTACAAAACATATTAGTTATTTGTACTAATATTGCTTATTGTTTAAGTGTGTTTCAGGTTTCTAACTCTACTAAAAGGTTTACACCCTAAAAGAAAGTGTTTTGACTCAAGACAACTAAAAGTGGGCTCAAGACTCAAGTGTTGAAAATCATATGGTGAAAAGCCCTTCTTGAAGAACTTGAAGTCTTTAGAACCAATGTAAGAATTAGAATGTTAAAGTTTGAGTTTTGGATATTGGCTCTAGGATACACACACACACAAAATTAGTTTTGTTAAAATGTGTATTTTGTATTTAAGTTTTCATGTTTAAATTAGGTTTCATGCCTTAAAAATATATTTACATGACTCTATATTTTACAAAAATAAATATCATGTTTAGATCTTGTTTATATACCCCTAGTAGCATATTACTTAAGTTTCCTAAAGTCAAAATTATTTTGCAAAATTTTTCAAGTCAAAATACTCTGTTTTTCCTGTTTCAGGCTGACCGGCCGACCGGCCCGGTCGACCGGCCACTGTGCCTGGGCGTGCATGTCTGTGCACGTCCTACGGTCGACCGGGCGGTCGACCGTCTGAGAGCAGGAGTGCTCTCGGGTTTTCTGGGTCGACCGTCCGGTCGACCGCTAGAGGAAGACTGAGAGCAGGTTTGTTCTCGGGTCTTCTGGGTCGACCGCCAGAAGACCCGAGCCAACGGCTCTTTGACCAGCTGAGCTGGCGGTCGACCGGCCCGGTCGACCGCCAAGCCTGCTGCTGCCCAACGGCTCTTTCCTCTTTTGTGCAATTCTGAAATCTGTTTTTTGATCTGTTTTTTGGCAGACTTTACAGGGTTTTTCAGTTCTTTTTCAGAGCAAATAAGCTCTAAATAAATTGTTTTAAACCTATTTTTCTCCCTATAAATAGAGGAGATGACTCTCTTACTAAACACCAAGAAAAATCCTCTAGTTTTTAAAGTTTTCAAAAGAGAAAAGAAAAGTGTTTAAGCTCTCTATTTCCAATTCTTTCTTGAGCTATTTTTCAGTTGTGTTCCCTTGCAAAATCATCTCTACACTGAGTTTTTCTCACTACACTTCATAGAGCCAAAAATCCCTTACTCATTCTATAGTGAAGTTGTAAAAAGAGTGAGAGTGTTGTAAAAGAGTTTGGTGATCTTGTTGTGATCACTCTTGTTCTTGTTTCTCTTCTTGTTCTTGTGGAGACACCTCTTCGGTAGAGGTTATTGTACTTGGTGGAGCTCGGTGCTCGGGTCTTCGGTAGACCATTGTAATCGTCCTCGGTGGATAGTGGAAACCCTTCAAGGAGGTGAAGGCGGGGAGTAGAGCGGTGGCTCGAACCTCGAAACAAACATCTTGTGTTTGCGATTGCCTTGTGTCCATTCTTGCTTTAAATTTCTATTGCTCTATATTGCTTTCAATTACTTGCTTGTGATCTTGTTTCTTCCTTTGTGCTATTATTTCAAGCTTGTGATACTTGTGATATATTGTGTGCATCTCACTATTCATTCATCATACTTTGCTTTGTTCGATCAATTCTCATACAACAAGGTTGCATTGCGCACCTCTAACCCATTCAAGGGAATTGGGAGGAAGGAGTTCAGAACCTCTCACAGGGTATTCGGCTCTTAGTCTTGTTTTGAGAGATCGTTGCATCATTCATCATACTTAGTTTTAAAAAGATTGTTAGATTAGCAATAACACCTATTCACCCTCCCTCTAGGTGTTTTTCACAACCATGACGCAAGTCTTCTTGAAAATCTTCTTCTCCTTCTTACTGGTCCAAACCTTGATCCAATGAACTAGACTCCTCTTGAGTACTTGATGCAATCTTGATGCGCGAGCTCTTGAATTGAAACGTACTAGCTCCAAATTTGACTTCAAATCCTTTATTGAAGCTAAACTAACTGAGATCTTGATCAAATATCTGAGACTAATTAAACACAAGATCATTAGTAATATAATTACATGAGTTAATCATCATCAAACTAGAGCGATAGGCCTTCGAGCCAACAATCTCCCTCTTTTTGATGATGACTAAACTCATGGAGTTATATATGCATGGATTAAAGTAAGCTTCATAGAATCACCCCCTTAACTCATGCATACCAATAAACAATGAGATATTCAATAAAGTGCATAAAACTAAATAAATATATATATGCATAAACAAGGAGATAAGCATGCATAAATAAATCCTTCTCCCCAAAACCTTCTCCCCCTATTTGTATAAAACAAGAAAATCCTTCTCCCCCTTTTTTGAAAATGAAATAAACATGCATATATAAATCATCAAATATTTCTCCCCTTTTTTTCATTTCATCAACAAGGGGTAAAAACAAATCAAACAATAAAGATAAATATGATATACATTCATGAAGAAAAGAGACGTGAAGTTAGCTCCCCCTACATTCATGCATTACATGAAGAAGGGATGATAAGACCCTAACTCACATAAAGCATAATATACAATATATAAGCGGAGATGTTAAGCTCTCCCTACACACGTGTACCACATACAAAAGATATGTCAAGCTCCTCAATATACGATACACTCAACATGAATCTATATATAGAAGAGATGTTAAGCTCCCCTTACATATACGCAATTCATATCAAAAATTTTGAAATCACTTTAAATTTTTTTTGAAATCTCTTAAGTCAACAAAACAAATTTTGAGATACCACTTGTAAATAAACAAATTTCATGATACCAATGAAAGTAAAATATTTTATATTTTGATACCAATTGAAATATATTGTAAATTTTTAAAACCAAATAAAATGTCAATAGAAATACCAATTGAAAATAATGCATAAGCTTATAAAGATCCCAATTTATTTTTAATTTTAAGTCAAGCTCAGTATAAACATAATTTGTGCTTTAAATATATAATGGATATCATAAATCAAGCACAATCAAAAAATATATATATGTATGAAAAAAATACCAATTGAAATTGATATTATTTGAGATTTTGAAACAAACATATATAGAAACAATATAAGTATACAAAAAAGAATTCCATATAGAACATGTGTATAACTCATACCTATCCACCCTTTCATGCACATGTTAAAACGATTTTCAATTTGAGCATACAAGGTATGGTCTCCCATCCAGCCGCCCTTAAAGGGTAGAAGTTTTCAAAAATAAGATTTGAAAATAGTTGTATTTTGAAAATACTACCAATGAAGAATAAATAACTAGTTAAAGTAATTTTTAAGAAGCTAGTTAAAGATCCTTTAAAACATGAAACCAAATCATATATCCCATGAAACATGCTAAAATACAAGAGTTGACACTCGAAATCTATAAAACTCAAAATTTTCATGAAAATAATGTCATGAATAACAAATGAAGTGTGAGTGCACAAGAATCATATAAATAGCATTTTCATAAAACTAATAAATAAAGCTCAAAATAAACATGAATATCTCTTATCAAAATTAAAATGTATTTTTCATTAAAATCAAACTTCAAAGGTATATGTATGTTTTATCCAAACTAAAAATGTACATACATATCCTAAATACAAAAGAGTCTATAATAGAAATTGTATGAAGGCAAGAGATTCAAGGGTATACATGTATATCTACAAGTTTCTAGACAAAAATAGCATGTACATGAAGCAAAACATATACAAGAATAGGGAAAACATGTATAAATGAAAAATCATCAAAACTAGGTCATACATGTACATATAATGAGTACAAATGAGCAATGAAGTATAAATATATAAGAATCAATTGTTACTCATTACTTGTACAAGTATAGACACAAGTTTTAATGAAAGTTACATCTAAACAAGTATTCACCACATGAAGCACAACATCAAAACATGTTAAAAATATTATCTATGTAAAAGCATGTAAACTAAATAGGAGTTTAGAGATAGTTACCAAACCATATGCAGTATTCTCTAAGCCTTCAAATAAGGTGGTCCTCCTGCCAAACTTCCTTGATAGTGATGCATCAATTTGGTGTGTCCATCTAGCTCATCATGTATCCATCATCAAGGCACCAAACCTCTCACGTCATGTGAGAGCCCACACCTACATCAAACACAAGCGGTGAGAATTTTGGTACCCATTTTCTTTTCGGTCCACGGGGGTTAGCATTATTCGGAACCCTAACATTTTTATTAGCAAAATTGATATGATTTATCTTATCAAAATAAAACTTTGCTAAATGGCATTTTGGCCGCAATGTGTACATTTGTACACTCTAGTATGCCATCAGAATGAGTGTGATCATGATGTACAAAGTGTGCATATGTATACCGTGGGTGATGTGCATAAGCATGTGGAGCTTGTTTAATTTGAAACAAGATTTCCAATCTATTAAGATTAAATGCACAATTGCTCAAAGTTGGGTTCAAACAATTAATTTTATTTTTTAAAAATTGAATCTCATTTTTATCAATAGTGGCATGAAGAGCATGACAAGTATGAGAATCAACAACCTTTTTCATTTTAGAATTATTTTCTTTTTCTTTTGAAATAATTTTTCATTTAAAGAGTTATTTTCTTCCAAAACAATTTCTTTTTCTTTTTCCACCAAGTTGATTTTATTTTTCAAAGAATTATTTCCTTCACAAAGATCATTTAATTTAGAAAATAAAGAAATATTCTCCTTTTTCAAAGATTCATTTTCTTTAAAAATGTTTTCCAATTTATTTTAAAATGAATCTTTTTTTAAATGGACTCATATTCATTTTTCAATTTCTTACTAACCTTTTTAAGCATCTCATATTTTTCAAGAAGTTGTTGACAAAATGAAGCAAGCTCATCATAAGACATGTTACATCCTCATCAAGCTCGGATTCACAATTTACCTTAAGGGGGTTATCCCCTTGGACCATGTAGCACAAGTTGGAAGCACCACTTCATCATCCGAGTTACTCCCCGCATAATATTGCTTTTATTCGTCAAGGAGACTATAGTGTTCAATACTACAAAGCCGAATCAAAGTTAGAAACCCTAGATAAATATTTATTATTTAGAGTTGACTTTAAAACATGGATGACTTTTAGATTAGCCCTAGATGTTTGCCATTTAACAATATGAATATTAATAGTGGCAAAATAAACATGAACCCCTAAGGCTTTAAGGTATATTGACATCTTAACTTTTCAAGTTTGGATGTTAAGAATATCAACATGGGAGGTGACATGAAATCCGCGCGTGTGTGTACAAATATTGTGATTAGCTAAAAATGAGGATCTTTAACTGTAGGTTGTTAGACCCAAATCAAGCACCAAGTTCTGATACCAATTGAAATCACCTAGAGGGAGGTGAATAGGTAACTTGCTAACCAAATGATGAATTAATGCGCAATTAAAAATATTTATGTAAGCTAAAAACTATTTAGCTAAACACACTAAGGATAACACAAGAGTGTAGTCGAATTCATGGTGAAGGGTTCTGGAATATCTCCTTAAGGTTCCTCTAGATAAGAGTTGAGGTGCCACTATGGTTCTCTTGGTTGAATACAAGTGTGAGCAAACAATCCCAAGCATATAACAATTTAGCACAAAATATATCAAGCATATAAGGTATAAGCAATGTAAGCATGCAAGATATAAACACAAATGAGAGATAGAGAGAGCAATCGCAAATACGGGAGATTTGTTTCGAGGTTCGAGCACCCTTGCTCTACGTCTCTGCCTTCAACACTATGAAGGATTTCCACTAGAATCGATCCCACTGGATCACTCGGTGCTGCAACACCTACAACGAGTTCATACTAGAACTCTTTGGACTCACTAGTCCCTCTCTTATTCCTACAAGAACTACACATGCAAACACACTAGTTTGCTGAGGTCGCACCTCTACACTGAGCTCCCACAAGAACTCGAAACAACATGAACCCGTAAGTTCGCCTCGTCAAATACAAAGATGAACACTTTGGTGATCTCAACACTTTGATCACCTAAAACTCTCTCACAACAAAGATCCCAATAGGATTGATGTAGCAATGGATAGCTCAAGTATGTGTGAGAAAAACTTGAATAGAATTTGTCATAAAAAACTCAAGAAATCTCTTTTCAAAACACTCTTGAAAAACTCTCCTTTGATATGGAAGTATGGCTCTAAAACAAGTGGAGATAAACACTTAGAAAGATAAGAAAAACTAGCTTGAAAACCTACTTAAAATCTTTTTGAAAATAGCCCAAAATAACCCCATATAATAGGCTCCAAAAACTAGCCGTTGGGGACAACTCAGCAGAATTTTCTGTTGTCAGTCGACCGCCCGGTCGACTACCAACGGTCAAGTTTCTGACCGTTAGGAAAAGCAGTCGACCGGTCGGTCGACCGAAAACTGGGCTATGACCTAGCGGTGATCAGGTGTTGGCCCAGATGCCTTCCACTCTAGTTCTAATGATGATTAACTTATGTAGTTATGTTTACTAATAATCTTGTAATGTTTAGTTTCAAATTCTTAACCAAGATATTAGTAGGTGATTAGCTTCAACAAAGGAGTTTTGGAGCTTCTCACATGGTGATTCAAGAGCCCGAGCATCAAGATCATATATAGCACTCGTTGGAGTCAAGCTCGGTGGATCACGGTTTGAATCGAGTCGGCTTGAAGACGGAGTTCGTCAAGAAGACTTCGGTACATAGTTTAGTTTTTATTTTAGATCCATGTGTAAAGATTAGATAGTGTGATATGCTCAAGTTCATTACACACACACGTATTTCTAGTTTCATGTTTATCGGTTTCGGTTTTTAGTTTAACCGATCTTGGTTTTCATGAATAGATAGATTCAAAATAAGTTTACATGATTTTATATATATTAGATTCATTCTATATACATGTATGCTTCATATCTTCAATAAACTTAGTTAGACATACCTATTCATGTATTTAGGTTTTGTGTTTTAACAAAACTTGTTTTGGAATTATTGTCAAAAACTATGATATATATCTTTACATGTATATTGGATTATATCCATATAATATATGCCTAAAAGTTGTTTCTATATCATGATTTTGTATTTGGATGAGTTTTGGACAAAACGTATTTTCATTTGAAAAATTCAAGTTTTAGAAAATACAGATTTTGATTTTCGACAAAATTTTCATAACACAAAAATGGTTCAAAAAGTTTGAAAAATGTGTTGAAATTTTTACACATGTTTGATTTTCAAAGTATTATATTAAACTTATTTTTGTGGATTTTTAGAGAATTTATGAGATTTTTTAGGATATTAAAACCCAAGTTTTCTGTCCCTTATTGCTGCATGCCAGGCTCTGGCGGTCGACCGGAACGGTCGACCGGACCCCGAGTCGGTCGACCAGACCGGTCGACGACGTGCACAAAACGTGCATGCTCGCCAGCCACTTGGGCCGGTCGACCGGGAGGTCGACCGACTGCAAGTACCTCACTCTCGGGTGGGGGCGGTCGACCGACCGGTCGACCGTAAGGCTTGGACGGTCGACCGGCCAGAGAGCAAATTGCTCTCTGGATTGGGACAGTCGATTGGGCAGTCGACCGGAGGCTTCAACGGTCAAATTTTTGACCGTTGGTGGTCGACTGGACCGGTCAACCGCTAGCCCCAGGGCTGAAAAAACAGCCCCAATGACTAGTTTTTCTTAGGGCCTTTATATACCCCATTTTGAGAGAGTTTCTTAACAAGTTTTAAGAGCCAAAAATTTTTAGAGTTCCTAGCGTTTATTTCAAGTTTCAAAAGGAGTTTTTAGAGCTTCAAATTCTTATCTTCATTTGTTTTTAAAAGTGTTTTTATTTTCAAAGAAAATAATCTTTTGGGAATTTGTTTTTGGTCTAAAAAATTCTATATCTATTTGGAGATTTTCCCAAGTGATTTTCTTTGTCAAAACACTTTGTTTTCCACACTTGAGCTATATCATTCTATCCTATCTATAGGATCTTTATTTTGTGGAAGAAGTTGTTTGTGGTTGAAATATACCACCTTGTTGTAACCCTCCTACTTTGTGATTCCCTCTTGGGTAGAGGTTGATTTGGAGTGGTGGTTAGCTCCCTCTAGTGAGAGGTTGAGATTGTGTATTGCTCCCTCTAATGAGAGGTGGAGTTGGTGTTGGAATCCCTCAAGTGTGAGGTGGATTGTAGTTGTTTGGCTAAGGGCCTGCCCCTCTTGTGTGAGGTGGTGTTTGTGTTGCCTCTAGTGTGAGATTGTATTGGTTGAGAGAGGAGTTGTGAACTCCCGGTTGTATTGCTCCGAATCCTCGGTGGAGATTCCTTGTGTGGGAGTCTTTTTTGGACAAGTTAGTAGATTGGAAATCCTTCTCGATGAAAGCGGAGACGTAGAGCTGGGTGCTCAAATCTCGAAACAAATCTTGTTGTTTGCGCTTGATCCATTGACTCTAACTTTCTCTCTTTACTTTGTGCATTGCTTTACTTTGCCATGTCATATACATGCTTGTGTGTTTGTGTGCCTCATTTGTGCTTAACCACAAGAGCTTCATATAGCGCCTCAACTCTTATTCAGAGGAATCAAGAGGAGTTAGTCCAGAGCCCTTCACCGAGAATTCGGCTACACTCGTTGGTTGCACTAAGTGTAGTTGCAATTAGTTTTTAATTTTCGCATTTAGTTTATTAGATTAGTTGTACACCTATTCACCCCTCTAGGTGTACCTTCAATTGGTATCAGAGCCTACGCTCCTGATATTAAGTTTAACCACCTAAGAGTGTGATCTTGGTTAGCTAATCTATCATTTGCATTTGCACATTTATATTATTTACACACACTCATGGATTGCTTGTCACCTCCCATGTTTGATGTCTCCAACATTGACATGTGAAAATTTAGGATGTCCATGTATTTGAAAACCCTAGGCTTGCATGTTTTTCTTACCGCTACCAAGAAATCCTATCTTGATAATAGCGATCATTTAGTGGCCAATGCACAAGCCCTTGAGGCACTTAGAAGCATGCTTAATAAATAATATCTTTCTATTGTTTCTAACTGTGATTCCGCCTTTGCAGTGTGGAACACGTTGACCACCTCCAAGCTTCAAATGCCAACTATTATGGAGGATGAATCTAGTGGAGAATCCGAGTAACAATGCTACATGGTCCAAGGGAATGACTCCCTTGAGGTATACTCAGAACTCAATTAGATAGTGATGATGCTAGTTCTTCATGTGATGATTATGTGGATCCAAATGCTTTGAATGAAGAACTTTCAATTGTTTATGAAAAACTATTAGAAAAATACAATCTTTTGAAAAAGAAAACTTTTGCTTTGAACAACGAAAATGAAATTTGTCTTCTAAACTTGATTTGGTTTTGCAAGAGAAGTAAGAGATGTCTAGTGAACGTGACTTACTTAAATCTCAACTAGACCTTGCCCTAAAAGAAAATGAGATTTTGAAAAATAGAAATGATTGTAATAATGTTTTGAAGAAAAATAAAGTTGTATCTTCAAAACTTGATTTTGTTGTAAAAGAGAATGATTCTTTGAAAATAAAATTGCTTCAATTTCAAAGGATTTAGAAGTTTGTTTAAAGAAAAATGAATCTTTAAAAATTGATATAGATTCACATGTTTGCCGTGCTAGTATAGCTTTACCATCTAGCTCACCTATTGCATGCACTTCTTCTTCCACAATTGAAAATGATATTTGTATGGTTAAGAAGAGTGTGGATTTTTTGGCTCCACTATGAGCCAATGTGCTTAGAACCATACACGCTTGGAATCTTTGGTTCGAAAGAAACAAATTCCATCTTTGCATGCACACTATCCACAGCATACACATGCTTCACACGTTCATATACACAACACTATGTATGCTCATGTGTACACTTGTACACATTGTGGACGTAAGGGCCACCTTGCTAAGTTTTGTTATGATCGTATACATGATGCAAATTTAGCAACTAAGTTTGTTTGGGTTAGGAAAGGTACTAACCCTCATGGACCAAAAGAGTGTGGGTACCAAAGACCACCCCTATTGTATTTGATGTAGGTGTAGGCTCTCGCATGACGTGAGAGTGATGGTGCCTTGAGGTAGATGTGTTCCGAGCTTAAAGATTACTATTTGGATGCATCACTTTCAAGGGGAGTTTGGTGGGAGGACCACCGTGTTTTGGAGACTTGGAGAGTTGCCTTCTAGATTTTGATAACGATCTCTAACTCCTATTTATTATTTACATGCTTTTCATATTATTGATTTCTAGTATGTCATGTTTTTAATATTCATTATGCCATATGTCATATTTTTTAGATTAGTGTTATACATGATTAGTTATTTGAGACACCCATGTTTAATATGGACTCATATTTTGTGTTCTCTCCATGTTTTAGCTATCACATATATCATGAATCTAATGCATATGTTTTTGACATAATGATCATATGAATTTTTGTTTTGATTTTGATGCTTCATGATTTGAATATATGTTTAGATGTTTGTTTTCATTAAGACTTGGATATATACTTGTATAACTAGTGAGCCACAAATAGATTATTACATGTTTGTGTTTGAAAGCTCATTTGTACATATTAGATGTACTAGTATAGCCTAATTTTGATGATTCATGCATTTTAACTTGTATTCCCCATCTTGGACATGTTTTATGATCATGTGTTTTCACTTCATATATATGTCTATTTTGCCAAACCTTAAGATATATATGTTACCCCTTGAGTCATTTGCTTTTTATACAAATCTTTATTATGGACTCAATTGTGCTTAGGGATATGTATGTATACTTTTTGTTTTGTCAAAACATACATATGCCTTGAAGTATAAATTGCTTTTAATGAAAATTTAGTTTTTGACAATTTTCATGTAGTCATGTTTAAAGGAATTTTAATTGAGCTTATTGCCTACCTTTCATGATTATATTCTTCATATTTTATTTATACACTCACCTTTTTTGTTTACTCATGCTTTGTTTTATGAGTCATATTCATGCTTCATTGACTTTGAGTGTTGGCTATCATGTGAATTTCATGTTTCACGAAAAATATTTTTGTTTTATTCCTTACTTGAAGGATTCGTACAAATTTATAAATTTTTCTTATAACTAGTTCGTATTCTTCATTTGGTAGAGTTTTCAAACATGCTATATTTTCAAACCTATTTTTGAAAA
This sequence comes from Agave tequilana, assembly GCA_038442645.1. NCBI lineage: Eukaryota > Viridiplantae > Streptophyta > Magnoliopsida > Asparagales > Asparagaceae > Agave > Agave tequilana. The sequence continues at coordinate 19,358 of JAVJIF010025916.1, forward strand.
CCCCTACCCATTTAAGGACGGTTGGTTGGGCGACCATGCCTTATATGCTTATTATTGAAAATCTTTTTAAACATGTGCATGAAATGGGTGGTAGGTAATATGAGTTATACACTTGATCTTATTATTATTTCAATTGATATCATTAGATCGTTTCAATTGGTATCAATATTGATATTTTTTTGTATACTCATATATGTTTAATTTTGTGCTCAAGGATATCACAAATTTTGGTTATGCTAAGCTTGATTGTTAATGACTATGTTTCAATTGATTAGTTTTCAATTGGTATCTATACAAGCTTATGCATCATTTTATTTGTTATTTCATAAAGGGGGAGAAATTCGTATTTCATCTTTCAATTGGTATTTGGTTTACCTTTGATTTTCACTCCCATACTTTATGATGAAAAATAATTGAAAAATGATTTTGACTTTAATTTGGTTTCATATGTTCAAAATGAAAAATACTTACAATTGATATCAAGATGTTTATTTGTTTACTTTCAATTGGTATCAAGAAAATTAAAAATGTTTTGATTGCCTATATGCAAGGGGAGCTTAACATCTCTTCTACATATAGATTCATGTTGAGTGTATCTTATATTGAGGAGCTTGAAAACTCTTCTTTATGCGATACATGTGTATAGGGGGGTTCACATCTCCTCTTATGCATTACATATTATGCGTTATGTGAGTTTGGGCTTGTCATCCCTTCTTCATGTAATGCATATATGTAGGGAAGTTAACTTAGCATCTTCCTCTTCATGAATGCATATTGCATATATCTTTTTATTGATTTGTTTAATGTCATCCCTTTATTGATTTTTGTTTTTGACAAAAAGGGGAGAACATTGTTTTCTTTGACCTCTTTGTTGATGATTAACAAAAAGGGGGAGAAGTATTTGAGTTTATATGCATTTATTTGAAGTTTTATATGCATATAGTTGAGTTTTCATTTTTTTTAGTTTTTATATGCATATAGTTGAGTTTTCATTTTTTTTTGGTATCAAAAGCTTCTATTGATTGATTAATTTTTTAATTGATTGGTATCAAGAGCATGTACTTTAAAAAAAATTTATTTTTAAAAGTTTGGTAGAGCATGTTTATGCATATTCATGTTTTAGTTTGGTATCAAGAGCATGTTCATTTCATTATTTTATGCATAGTCATGTTTAGTATTTATTGCATATCTTATTGTTTATAGCTATGTATGTGTTAAGGGGAGCTTCCTTGAAGCTTAACTTTAATCCATGCATATATAACTCTATGAGTTTTGTCATCATCAAAAAGGGAGAGATTGTTGGCCTAGAGGCCTTCCACTCTAGTTTTGATAATGATTAACTCATGTAGTTATGTTTACTAATAATCTTGTGATGTTTTGTTTCAGATTCTTAACTAAGATATTAGTAGGTGATTAGTTTCAACAAAAGAGTTTTGGAGCTTCTCACATGGTGATTCAAGAGCCCGAGCATCAAGATCATATATAGTACTCGTTGGAGTCAAGCTCGGTGGATCACGGTTTGGATCGAGTCGGCTTGAAGACGGAGTTCGTCAAGAAGACTTCGGTACATAGTTTAGTTTTTGTTTTAGATCCATGTGTAAAGATTAGATAATGTGATATGCTCAAGTTCACTACACACACACGTGTTTCTAGTTTCATGTTTATCGGTTTCGGTTTTTGGTTTAACCGATCTTGTTTTTCATGAATAGATAGATTCAAAATAAGTTTACATGATTTTATGTATATTAGATTAATTCTATATACATGTATGCTTCATATCTTCAATAAACTTAGTTTGACATACCATTCATGTATTTAGGTTTTTGTGTTTTAACAAAACTTGTTTTTGGAATTATTGTCAAAAACTATGATATATATCTTTATATGTATATTGGATTATATTCATATACTATATGCCTAAAAGTTGTTTCTATATCATGTTTTTGTATTTGGATGAGTTTTGGACAAAACGTATTTCATTTGAAAAATCCAAGTTTTAGAAAATACGGATTTTGGTTTTCGACAAAATTTCCATAACACAAAAATGGTTCAAAAAGTTTGAAATATTTGTTGAAATTTTTTACACATGTTTGATTTTCAAAGTATTATACTAAACTTATTTTTGTGAATTTTTAGAGAATTTTATGGGATTTTTTAGGTTATTAAAAACCCAAGTTTTCTGTCTCTTATTGTTGCCTGTCAGGCTCTGGCGGTCGACCGAAAAGGTCGACCGGACCCAAAGTTGGTTGACCAGACCGGTCGACCGACGTGCACAAAACGTGCACGCTGGCCAGCCACTTGGGCCGGTCAACGAGGCGGTCGACTGACTGCAAGTACCCCACTCTCGGGTGGGGTCGGTCGACCGACCGGTCGACCGTAAGGCTTGGACGGTCGACCGAGCGGTCAACCAGCCAGAGAGAAAATTGCTCTCTGGATTGGGACGGTCGACCGGGCGGTCGACTGGAGGCTCCAACGGTCAAATTTTTGACCGTTGGCGGTCGACCGCCAGCCGCCAGGGCTGAAAAAATAGCCCCAACGGCTAGTTTTTCTTGGGGCCTTTATCTACCCCATTTTCAGAGAGTTTCTTAACAAGTTTTAAGAGCCAAAAATTTTCAAAGTTCTTAGTGTTTATTTCAAGTTTCAAAAGGAGTTTTTAGAGCTTCAAATTCTTATCTTCATTTGTTTTTAAAAGTGTTTTTATTTTCAAAGAAAATAGTCTTTTGGGAATTTGTTTTTGGTCTAAAAATTCTATATCTATTTGAAGATTTTTCCAAGTGATTTTCTTTGTCAAAAACACTTTGTTTTCCACACTTGAGCCATATCATTCTATCCTATCTATAGGATCATTATTTTGTGGAAGAAGTTGTTTGTGGTTGAAATATATCACCTTATTGTAACCCTCCTACTTTGTGATTCTCTCTTGGGTAGATGTTGATTTGGAGTGGTGGTTAGCTCCCGCTAGTGAGAGGTTGAGATTGTGTATTGCTCCCTCTAGTGAGAGGTGGAGTTGGTGTTGGAATCCCTCAAGTGTGAGGCAGATTGTGGTTATTTGGCTAAGGGCCTACCCCTCTTGTGTGAGATGGTGTTTGTGTTGCCTCTAGTGTGAGGTTGTATTGGTTGAGAAAGGAGTTGTGAACTCCCGGTTGTATTGCCCCAAATTCTCGGTGGAGGTTCCCTGTGAGGGAGTCCTTTGTGAACAAGTTAGTGGATTGGAAATCCTTCTCGGTGAAGGCAGGGACGTAGAGCTTGGTGCTTGAACCTCGAAACAAATCTTGTTATTTGTGCTTGATCCATTGACTCTAACTCTCTCTCTTTACTTTGTGCATTGCTTTACTTTGTCATATCATATACATGCTTGTGTGTTTGTGTGCCTCACTTGTGCTTAACCATGAGAGCTTCATATAGCGCCTCAACTCTTATTCAGAGAAATCAATAGGAGTTAGTCCAGAGCCCTTCACCGGGAATTTGGCTACACTCGTTGGTTGCACTAAGTGTAGTTGCAATTAATTTTTAATTTTTGCATTTAGTTCATTAGATTAGCCGTACACCTATTCACCCCCCTCTAGGTGTACCTTCACCGGGGCTATTTACATAGAGCAGAAGCTCTCTGGCGGTCGGCAGTGCGGCCGATCGGCCCTTGGCTGTGCACATTTATGCACATCGGTCGACCGACTTCTGGCTCAGTCGACCAGTCGGTCGACCGCCAGTCAGCCTGGTCAGCAATTGAAAAGGGATTAAAACTTGATCGTTTTACCTTCAATGAAATCCCATAAATTCTACAATAATAAGTTCATTGATACACTTTGATATACAAACATGTTTGATTAAAAATCAAAACACAATACAAACATTTTGAACTATTTTTGTAATATAGAAATTTTAGCTTAAACAAAAATCTGTATTTTTCAACATTGATTTTATTTTCAAAACTTCTTCAAATACAAAAAACAAGATATTTTAAATACTTTTGAAGCTTAGTGTGTATGGATGTGATCCATTACACATATATGATGAAATATCCATGTTTTTGACAATAAGCTCTAAAATAAGTTTTGATAAAACATATATATATTTTGAAGCTTAAAAATCAAACCGTATTTTCTAAAATAAAAACTCTTTTATGAAAACACGTATAATTTTGTGTGTAAGTGTATATGAAATTGAGTAATCCACCAACTAATCTATCATTTACATTTTATCTAAAAGAAATCTTGACACTTACAACCATGACACAAGTCTTCTTGAAAATCTTCTTCTCCTTCTTGACTTTGTCCAAACCCTTATCCAATGAGCTAGACTCCTTTTGAGTACTTGATATAATCTTAATGCTCGACCTCTTGAATCAATGCGTACTAGCTTTAAAACTTCACTTCAAATCCTTTGTTGAAGCTAAACACCAACTAAGATCTTGATCAAATATTTGAGACTAATTAAACACATGATCATTAGTACTATAACTACATGAGTTAATCATCATCAAAACTAGAGCGTGGGCCTTTGGACAAACAATCTCCCCCTTTTTGATGATGACAACTCATGGAGTTATATATGTATTGATTAAGTTAAGTTTCATAGAAGCTCCCCCTTAACTCATGCACACCAACAAACAATAAGATATTCAATAAGTGCATAAAACTAAACAAATATTATATATATATATATATATATATATATATATATATATATATATATATATATATATAAACAGGAGATAAACATGCATAAATCAAAAATCCTTCTTCCAAAAACCTTCTCCCCCTTTTTGTATAAAACAAGAAAATCCTTCTCCTCTTTTTTTTGAAAATGAAATAAACATGCATATATAAATCATCAAATATTTCTCCCCCTTTATGTCATTTCATCAACAAAGGGGTGAAAACAAATCAAACAATAAAGATAAATATGCGATATACATTCATGAAGAAGAGAGACGTGAAGTTAGCTCCCCCTGCATACATGCATTACATGGAAAAGGGATGACAAGACCCTAACTCATATAAAGTATAATATATAATATATAAGCGGAGATGTTAAGCTCCCCCTACACACATATACCACATAAAAGAGATGTCAAGCTCCTCAATATAAATACAATCAACATGAATTTATATATAGAAGAGATGTTAAGCTCCCCTTGCATATAGGCAATTCATATCAAAAATTTTGAAATCTCTTAAGTCAACAAAACAAATTTTGAGATATCACTTGTAAATAAACAAAATTTTAAGATACCAATGAAAGTAAAACATTTTATATTTTGATATCAATTGAAATATATTATAAATTTTGATACCAAATAAAATGTCAATTGAAATACAATTGAAAACAATGCATAAGCTTATAAAGATGCCAATTTAATTTTAATTTTAAGTCAAGCTTAACACAAACATAATTTGTACTTTAAACATATAATGAATATTGTAAATCAAGTACAATCAAAACATATATATATATGAAAATACCAATTGAAATTGCTATTATTTGAGATGTTGAAACATACATATATAGAAAACAAATATGAGTATATAAAAATAGAATTCCATGTAGAACATATGTATAACTTATATCTATCCACCCTATTCATGCACATGTTTAAAAGATTTTCAATTTGAGCATATAAGACATGGTCGCCCATCCAGCCGCCATTAAAGGGTAGAAGTTTTCAAAAATAAGAGTTGAAAATAGTTTATATTTGAAAACACTACAAAATGAAGAATAAAAAACTAGTTAAAGTAATTTTTGAGAAACTAGTTAAAGATCTTTCAAAACATGAACCAAATCATATATCCCATGAAACATGCTAAAAACACAAGAGTTGACACTCGAAATCTATAAAGCTCAAAATTCTCATGAAAACAATGTCATGAGTAAACAAATGAAGTATGAGTGCAAAAGAATCATGTAAATAACATTTTCATAAAAATGATCAATAAATCTCAAAAATAAACATGAATATCTTTTATCAAAAGCATAAAAATGTATTTTTCATTAAAATCAAACTTCAAAGGTATATGTATATTTTATCCAAAACTAAAAATATATATACATATCCTAAACATAAAAGAGTCTATAATAGAATTTGTATGAAGGTAAGAGACTCAAGGGTATACATGTATATCTATAAGTTTTAGTATATACATGAAGCAAAACATATACAAGAATAGGGAAAACATATATAAATGAAATAATCATCAAAACTTAGTCATACATGTACATGTAATAAGTACAATGAGCAATGAAGTACAAACATATAAGAATCAATTGTTACTCACTACTTATTTTTAATGAAAGCTACATCTAAATAAGTATTCACCATATGAAGCATAACATCAAAACATGCTAAAAATATTATCTATGTAAAAGCATGTAAACTAAATGGGAGTTTAGAGATAGTTACCAAACTATATGCAGTATTTTCTAAGCCTTCAAATAAGGTGGTCCTCTCACCAAACTTCCTTGATAGTGATGCATCAATTTAGTGTGTCCATCTAGCTCATTATGCATCCACCACCAAGGTACCAAACCTCTCACGTCATGTGAGAGCCCATACCTACATCAAATAAAAGCGGTGAGAATTTTGGTACCTATTTTCTTTTGGTCAACATGAGTTAGCATTATTCGGAACCTAACATTTTTATTAGCAAAATTGATATGATTTATATTATCAAAATAAAACTTTGCTAAATGGCCTTTGCTGCCGCAATGTGTACATTTGTACACTCTAGTATGCGCATGAGAATGAGTGTGATCATGATGTGCAAAGTGTGCATATGTATACAGTGGGTGATGTGCATGAATATGTGGAGCTTGTTTCTTTTAAAACAAGGTTTCCAATCTATTGTGATTAAATACACAATTGCTCAAAGTTGAGCTCAAACAATTTATTCAATTTTTTAAAAATTGAATCTCATTTTTATCAATAGTGGCATGAAGAGCATGATACATATGAGAATCAACAACCTTTTTCTTTTAGAACTATTTTCTTTTTCTTTTGAAACAATATTTCTTTTTAAAGAGTTATTTTCTTTCAAAGCAATTTCTTTTTCTTTTTTCACCAAGTTGATTTTATTTTTCAAAGAATTATTTCCTTCACAAAGATCATTTAATTTAGAAAATAACGAAATATTCTCCTTTTTCAAAGATTCATTTTCTTTAGAAATGTTTTCCAATTTATTTTGAAAAGAATCTTTTTCTTTTGAAATGGACTCATATTTATTTTTCGATTTCTTATTATCCCTTTTAAGCATGTCATATTTTTCAAGAAGTTATTGACAAAATGAAACAAGCTCATCATAAGACATGTCAACATCTTCATCAAGCTCGAATTCAGAATTTACCTCAAGGGGTTATCCCCTTGGACCATGTAGCACAAGTTGGAAGCACCACTTCCATCATCCAAGTCACTCTCCACATAATATTGCTTTTGTTCGTCTAGGAAGACTATAGTGTTCAATAATATAAAAGCTGAATCAAAGTTAGAAATCATAGATAAATATTTATCATTTAAGGTTGACTTTAAAGCATGGTGACTTTTGCATTAGCCTCTAAATGTTTGCCATTTATACAATATAAATCTGTAATAGTGGCAAAATAAAATGAATTCCTAAGCTTTGAGGTACATTGACATCTTAATTTTCTAATTTTGGATGTTAAGAATATCAACATGGAGGTGACATGAAATCCATGTGTGTGTGCGTACAAATATTGCGATTAGCTAAAAAATAAGAATCTTTAACTCTTGGTTGTTACACCCAAATCAAGAGCACCAAGCTCTGATACCAATTGAAATCACCTAGAAGGGTGAATAGGTGATTTGCTAATCTAATGATGAATTAATGCGGAATTAAAACTATTTATACAAATTAAAACTATTTAGCTAAACACACCAAGTATAACACGAGTGTGTAACCAAATTCCCAATGAAGGGCTCTGGACTATCTTCTCAAGATTCCTCTAGATAAGAATTAAGGTGCCGCTATGGCTCTCTTGGTTGAATACAAGTGTGAGCAAATAATCCCAAGCATATAACAATTTAACACAAGATATATCAAGCATATAAAGATATAAGCAATGTAAGCATGCAAGATATAAACACAAGTGAGAGGTAGAGAGAGCAATGGTAAACACGGGAGATTTGTTTCGAGGTTCGAGCACCTTTACTCTACGTCCCCGCCTTCAATACTATGAAGGATTTCCACTAGAATCGATCCTACCGGATCACTCAGTGCTGCAACACCTATAACGAGTTCACACTAGAACTCCTTGGATTCACTAGTCCCTCTCTTGTTCCAGTAAGAACTACACACGCAAGCATACTAGCTTGCCGAGGTCGCACCTCTACACCAAGCTCCCACAAGAACTCGAAACAACACGAACCCGCAAGTTCGCTTCCTCAAATACAAAGATGAACACTTTGGTGATCTCAAAACTTCGATCACCTAAAGCTCTCTCACAATAAAGATCCCTATAGGATTGATGTAGCAATGGATAGCTTAAGTATGTGTGAGAAAAACTTGGATAGAATTTGTCATGAAAAACTCAAGAAATCTCTTTTTTAAAACACTCTTGAAAAATTTTCCTTTGATATGGAAGTATTTGGCTCTAAAACAAGTAAAGATAAACACTTAGGAAAAATTAGCTTGAAAATCTACTTAAAATATTTTTGAAAACAGCCCAAAACAACCCCATATAAATAGGCTCCAAAAACTAGCCGTTGGGGACAACTCAGAAGAATTTTCTGCTGTCGGTCGACCGCCAACGGTTGAATTTTCGACCGTTGGGAAAAGCGGTCGAGCGGTCGGTCGACTGAAAATTAGACTATGACCTAGCGGTCGACCGCCCGGTCGACCGGGGCCATTTACAGAGAGTAGAAGCTCTCTGGTGGTCGACCGTGTAATCGGCCGGCCCTTGGCTGTGCACGTTTGTGCACATTGGTCGACTGCTCGGTCGACCAACTTTTGTATCGGTCGACCGCCAGTCAGCAATTGAAAAGGGATTAAAACATGGTCGTTTTACCTTCAATAAAATCCCATAAATTCTCATAAATTCTACAAAAATAAATTCATTAATATACTGTGATATACAAACATGTTTGATTAAAAATCAAAACATAATGCAAACATTTTGAACTATTTTTGTAATATAGAAATTTTAGCTTAAACAAAAATCTGTATTTTTCAGAATCGATTTTTTTTAAAACTTCTTCAAATACAAAAACAAGATATTTTAAATACTTTTGAAACTTAGTATGTATGGATATGATCCATTGCATATATATAATGAAATATCTATATTTTTGACAATAAGCTCTAAAATAAATTTTGATAAAACACATGTATATTTTGAAGCTTAAAAAATCAAACCGGTACTTTCTAAAACAAAAACTCTTTTATGAAAATATATATAATTTTGTGTGTGAGTATATATGAACTTGAGAAATCCACCAACTAATCTATCCCTTACATTTTATCTAAAAACAAATCTTGATACTTACAACAATGACACAAGTCTTCTTGAAAATTTTCTACTCCTTCTTGACTTGGTCCAAATCTTAATCCAATGAGCTAGACTTCTCTTAAGTACTTGATGCAATCTTAATGCGCGAGCTCTTAAATCAACAGGTGCTAGCTCCAAAACTTGACTTCAAATCCTTTATTGAAGCTAAACACCAATTAAGATCTTCATCAAATATCTGAGACTAATTAAACACAAGATCATTAGTACTATAACTACATGAGTTAATTTTCATCAAAAGTAGAGCGATGGGCCTTCGGGCCAACATCATTTCATGTGCATTTATTCACCACTTCAGATTCAAGGCTAGTTGTGATATACCTTAGATTATGGACTATTTATCAATATGTAGTTTGTGATAAAACGGATAAGAATTCATTTGGCTATTTAGGTTATCGAATAGTGTTCTAATGAAACTGACGTAGTTGGATCTATAGTTATGGGTATTTCGGATTCATTTACCAATCATATTGTTTGAGTATTGCTGATTCACTTTTGATGTTGAGTATTTTCGGGCTCTATTCTCTGATTCTACTATTTAAGTATAGATGAGTTGTCGGTATTGAGCAGTAGATGTAGACCATTCTATATTTCATGTTTTCGAGGATGTTTCACTTGTTAGATATGATTTCGGTATTTGTTGATCTAGTTTGACTTTAGGATATTCGGTAGACTTTACTTTGTGACTAGTTTTTGATTGTCACAACTATTCAGTTATGGATATAGAGGTATTGTGATAGTGATATAGTTAATATCGGTGATCATATAATATGTTCAGAGTTTATAGCAGTTATCAGATATCTGTTCCAGTTATCAGTTATTAGTGATGTAGTTGTGATCAGTGACTTTATATCTCTAGTATTCTTCATCAGATATCAGTTAATAGTTATTCAGTTTTCAGTCGTCAGATATTAATTTTCAGCTGTCAGTTATTAGCTATTATTGACACATCAGTTATTGAAAATATTCAGTTACTATTTCACCTTAATAATAATTAACATTATTTGTCTATTAATAAAAGACATCGTAACCAGCGGAAAAGGGTAATTGCCTGATAATGTATGTCATATGTTTTGAAAGAACTTGTTATGGTATACCGAGTTGTAGGTTTCACCATGGGGAACCAAGATATTGCTTGCTACCTAGTTATTCAGTTATCAGTTATTAGGACTATACCTGGACTATGATGCCACACCAATTATTCTTTGTGTGAAGATGTGGTCTTCAGTTATTAGGGCCTTGCAATCCATCCTACTTCAATGCCAGAGGTGTTAGACCATGGTACCAGGTATGCGTGATACCCTTTCAAGACACAAGAACTATATTGCCAGGCAGTTACAACAATGATAACATTGTTTGATATGTGGGAAAATGGTTGTAGTATGACACACAATTAAGTAATATATTAGTTAGGTTAATAATAATCAATAGACTAGAGACATATACTAGGTTCACATCTTTGACATTAGTTATTCGTTTTACAGTTACGAGTTACTTCTTAGTTAAAATTTTATTCATGACATTCTTTATTCTGTGTTGTCATATTAGTATAGTGATATATACACATTGATTATATGTGTGAACACATTTCCTCTCTTTTACACACTTATTGGGTTGCTTTCTTACGCTTCTAGATTTGCACATCCAGATATAAGATGTTTGTTTTATTTTATTGATCAGGTATTGATGACTTGTACGCTTCGCGAGGAGCCCGAAGTTTTTCTCTGTTGATTATCGGTTCTCTTATCTTTCTTTGTATTCCTATTGTCTCCTTGATTCTCTATACATTGTTATCAGTCGTTATTCTATTTCTGTATTCATATTAGCTTGTGTGGACATCTATATGTATATTGCAGTGTTCATGATTTATCACAATTTATTTTCATACCTTGTTCGGATTACTTAAGGCTTACCGTGTATATGTGGGATTTTTTCCTTGCGTATATGTGTCGCCGACTCTTGTCGCATCTCTGCTCCAACGTATTTTAGGAAGTGGGGCGTGATAACTTTTTCTTGATATCAGAGCCTAGGTTTTTGACTTGTGACTTGATTTTTGACTTTTTTCGCAAAGAAGACCTAATCTCACCATTAACTTGAAACAAGTTATGCTTACACTGCAATGCATATAATATTTTCACACTATGATATCAGTTCACTTGTGAATTGATCGTCCTTCCCTTGAAAGTCCATCTCTTGAATCTTCTAATATCCTTGATTCTACTCCTTTTCTAGAGTGATTTGGATTTCAATCTTGATTTTTATCTTTCTTCTAGATTCTATTTTTCTGATTTTTGTTTCTTGCACTAGTTATTTCATATTGAAGCCAGTAGCAGAAGTCAGAGTAGCGCAGCGGAATCGTGGTACCACTGAGAAATAGCGTGGAAGCTTTGATGTTCTCTCCCTTGATTTTGATTCTTTTTTATTATTCCCTACTTTATTGAAATTTCGAGGACAAAATTTTTGTTAGGTAGGTAGAATGTAATATCACTAGTTAATAATACTCTATTTATTATAATTAATTAAACTTGATTTATCGCTTATTATTATTAAATAAACAAATTATTTTGGAGAGATTAAATGTTAATTTGGATTATATATATTATTACCATAATTGCTTATTTATATTGTTGTTACTAATTACTATTATTTTTATTTTTAACGTTATTATCATTTCATCATGGATATTATTTATTATTATAATTATTAGTGTTACTATTACTAATATATTATTATAGTTGTTGTTATTATTAGTATTATTATTGTTGTTGTTAATGTTCATTATAATTATTATTGTAATTATTATTTTTAATAAGAGTTGTTGCTATTATTATTAATATATTACTGTATTTATTTATTATTATTATTATTAGAATTTTCCATTTCCTTGATTCCTACCCATAATCCAAACCCAAACTCCAATAACCATTACTAAAACCCAATACCCAAAACCCATTATCTCTCCCTATATATAATCCTAACTCTAACCCTAATCCTAACCTAATCCTAATCTCCTTCTCATCTTCATACTCCAGCCGCCATCTTCACCACCATCTTCTTTTTTTCTCCACCGTGCCCCCTCCACCAAGCTCATACCTCTGTAGCCTCCATCGAATAGCCTCGCAGCCTCTCGCTTCGTCGCCGGAACTCAGTCATGCTCCGTCGGTCCCTCCCCAACTATCCACTTGCCTCCCATGGCTGTCAATCCTCCTCGGCTGATTACCACGCCGGAGCCCCACCTCCCATCATCTCATGGTTAATCTCTCAATGCCGCATCTCCTTCCCTCTTGGCCTCCACCAGCCCCAAGCCCATATCCCTCAGCCTGCACCTCCTTCCCCAAGACGAAGCACCTCCATCCACTTTGCGGCAGCCCCCAAATTTCCCATGGCCTGTGCACACCAACCCCTGCTCTCGCCCCTTTCGACCTTACCGAGACCTAAGCACCATCTTCTGCCCGTGTGCGCAGCCAATCCCACAGCTCTCTCCACGGCAGCATACCCCCGTGCGCAGCCTCCTTCTCCAATTGTACCCTAGCGTGAGCAGCCATGGCCAGAGTTCCCTCCTCTCTCTCAGATATTCTCTCTTTGTATCTCTACATGTGCTTCTTTTGTGTGTGTGTGTGTTATGATTAGATGTGTGCATGAGAATGTGTGTATATAGTGTTACACGTGTGTGTGTATTATTGTGTTTATGTGTGAATGCAAGTGTGTGTTAATTTCTCTTTGTGCATGGGGATGTGTATATATGGGTGTGTACATGCATATTTGTGTGAGTGAGCATGCATAGGTGTGTGTATATGTGTGAATGTATGTATTGGTGTATATGTGTGTGTACGCATGTATAATTGTGTATACATTTGTGTGTATAGTATGAGTGTGCTCACGTGCGTATAGAGTGCATGTGCATGTGTTGTTGACACTTAAAAAAGACAAGATTCTTATTGGTCCGAACAATGTCTAAACTTGTTGACATTTACAAAAACAAGTGACAGACAAGCTGAAGACCAGTTTTCACCCATCTCCGAGGGACAAGGAAGCAACTTAGACTCCACTGATCCAGCAAGCAGACAGTGAACCCGGATTGTTTCTAAACAGACCTCAGCAGGTCTAAGGTGCTAACACTTAGCATCGCATGAGCCCAAAGGGATAGCCTCGCTTGAGAGGCTAATATCACCCAACTTCGCCTTGAAGCCATCCAAAGCCTCGCCAGGAAGCTAACTCGCAACTTCGCCACAGAAGACTTCCAGCTCCGCCAAAGGGTTTCTTTCGGACTTCGCCAGAAGCTAGCTCCGCTACGAGCTCAATGCGGACAGCTCCGCTATTGGTCTGCTATGGTCAACCTTTGACCAATCAAATCTCCGGATGAGATCGGATCCAATCAGATCAAATCTAATTAAGATCAAATCAGAGATCAAATTTGGCAGTTGATTGCCACAATCTCTTGACTCTTCTAAAAACGAGTAAGAAGATCAGGAGAAATCCTCCAACGATATGGAAAGGATCAAGAAGGTCAACCGACCTGCCAATTCTAGCTTCGCAGAAACTGATCCTAGCCTCGCAGCAAGGCTACTTTCCAGATTTTAAACAGATTCGATTCAATCTGTTTCCATATTTTCAAGGGATGATTATACCCTTGCTCTCCCTATAAATAGCCCGCCAGGGGTACAAGGAGACAGACACATGCATACGGGAGGACTCCACAAGCAGAGGCTTCTTCACAAAGCACCGTGCGCTCTCGAATTCAGAGATCTTTTAGAGAATTGCTTTCTCTATCCAGGGTGTTGATAACCTAACATCGTCCTTCTTCTCAAGGAATCTCCGGAACCAGGCGAGAAGGAATTCCTTATTGAAGGCAATTTTGAGAAGCAGTAAGAGGGTTCTACCAACCTTCTGTTCTCTGATTCCCTGAACCAGGCGAGAAGGGAATCTCATCGCTCGCATCGTCAAAGGGACAAAGTGGTCGCGCGCTGACCAGACTCCTATCGGCACACTTCTCCAGAATCTCTGAGGAGATCTACTTGTAATCTTTTTAAGAATACTTGTAATTTAGCTCCTCAAACCCTTTTTTGTAAGTTTTCCCCCTTTGCAAACATAATGGAAAACAAGATGGCGACTCCGCTGGGGAGCAAATTCTCCACTGCCGAGAATCAAGTGTCGCAATGCGACGAACAGACCTTCGGGTCTAACTCTGAATTCAGAAAAGCCGGTGCAGCTAGAGCTTCTCTGGCTAAATCTTCAAGGAAAGTCTCTGCGGAGACTGAAAAGGTTCTCTGCGAACCTACTGCGGTTATTTGGCGCAATAAGGAAGCACGTCCGCAGTCTGATTCCTTTACTTGTGAGAACTTAGTGGTTCAGTTCGATCAAGGAAGATTTGAAGAAGTCCTCTCTGGGGGTGGCCCAATGCTTCGAGCACGGAAGCATAGGAGGGTTTCCACGACCAAGATTTCAAATCAGAAACCGGAAGCAGAATTCCGCCAACACCCCTCAGCCTCGCGTGTGGCTAATCAGGTTCCCTGCGAACCTAAGTCTCCTCTGCCAAGGCGGGTATGGAAGCCTAAACAGGAGTCTTCAACCGAAGCTTCAGGCGTAGCTATGCCTAAACCGCGCCTCTCTCGCCAAGAAAAAGGCAAGATGCCTGTCTGCTCCAATCATAACGTTACAACGGCAATCATACCGTTGTCCAATTCAAGAGCAGCGATGCCTCGCGCCGGCCTTGTTCTCACGAGCGAAGCTACTGTACCACAGCGTACGCGCAGGGTCCATGACCGCGAAGCCGAAGCCAAAGTACCATCTAAGGCTAATTACCTTAGCAGCAGCATAGCGGGTAAAGCACCACAGCGTGCTCCGCTTTCCAGTGCGTCAAGCACTAAGTTCGCGTCTGATGGTGAAGCTAGAACCAAGGCACTATTCAGTGCTAATCCCATCTGCAGGGATAAAAGAAGCAGGACATCGCCCTATGTGCGATCCAGAAGAGCCTTTGCGCTCGATTGCAGGGACCCAACCGGTCTGATTTGAGGAAATTGTTAGCTAATAGACAAACCTCTTCCCCCTGTTGTCGACAAGAGGGATGTCAGTTGGTGACACTCCACTCGGTCCATTGCCGGCTGAGACCAGTCCCCGCCACGCCTCCAAGACGACGATCAGTTTTTGATCGACTGACGGTAAAAGCCCTGGCGAAACATCGCAAAAGGAGCATCTCGCGAGATCTACCCTCTGCATCCGTCAACATGACCGGAAGAGGACGAGAGTCCCCAGATCCAGATTACAGCCCAGGCTTAGGCGAAGTCTTGGTGCATGAGGAAGGTGTTTTCCGAAACACCAGATCTAGGGTGGCGATACCCTACAATTATGAACAGCCTTCTTCCTCGACGGCCCTAACCTCGTCACAAGCCCAGGAGGTCACTCCAATCATCAGATGAAGAAGATGAAGACAGTGGGTACGCCTCCTCGGCGACAGTTAGCTCGGTACGAACAGACAGAGTATCAGTCAACATGGCTGATAGCGCTAACGACGACCTTCGTCGGCGCCTGAAAGCTCAGGAGCAAACTTCCAAGACTCAGCAAGAGGCTCTGGACCATATGCAACAGATGCTCGCACAACTCCTCAGTGACCGGAACAACAATGATGCCGGGAGCAATCACGATGAGGAAGAGCATTTCAGCAATGAGCAGCTAAAAACGGAGAAATCCAAAGAGGGTTCTTCCTTAGACGCCGAGGTCCTTAAGGGTCTCCAAGCTCAAATTGCATCCCTAACTCAGAGGGATGAATTAAAGAAGGTAGGGGCAGTCCGCCCTTATCCGCTAGAGTGGGATTCGGTGCCATACCCACCGAAGTTCAAACCGCCAACGCTGCATACCTATGATGGAAAGAGCTCGCCAAATCAGCACATCTACTATTTTCGGTCTCAGACTGGTAATGTTATAAGCAATGATGCCATCATGGCTAGGCTTTTCATTGGCACCTTAAAGGGGTGGCCTTTGACTGGTTTCGCAGTCTTCCCCCGGGCTCTATCAACTCCTGGATCGACCTGGAAACTCGGTTCCTCTCTCGTTTCTATGAGGATGATACCGAAGTAACCATGGATAAGCTCCTCTCCACTGTGCAGAGGAAGGGCGAATCTGTCCGTGACTACATTGAACGGTTCAGAAACTTATCCTTGATGTGCCCAGCTGGGATGCCATTACCCATGCTCTTGCAGACATGCAGACACAACTTCCTAGACCAAGTAGAAGTTCGCATGGGGGCTGTCAAAGCCCACACTTGGAAAGAATTGGTCGAACAAGCTGAGATAGCCGAGAAGTCGGCTAAAAAGTTCGAACCATCCGCCCCTAGAGGCAAGTGGGGGATGAACAACAAAGGGCGTGGCGACCTACCGCAATCTTCTCAAGCTAAAGGCAAAGAGACTATGTCTGTGGAACTATCCGGAGATGTGCAGTCAAAGGCCAAGAAGAGCGGCTTCAACAATCAGGAGCCTAAGTTCCCTCCAAAGCAGTACTCGTTCAAAGACGATCAGGTGGTCACCATATTCCATCTGCTCCACAAAGGGAACAAAATGAAGCTGCCAGATGCGCGGCGTCCCAATGAGATAGGGCGCACAAGCGACCCTAAATACTGCCTCTACCACAGGATGGTCCACCATCCTACTGACAAGTGCTATGTCCTCAAGGACAGAATACAAGCCCTGGTCGATGCCGGAGTTCTGACATTGAAGACGGAGCAAAAGAAAGTCACTGCCAATATGATAACTCTTGAGTTCGGCAGAGCTCCAAAGGTCACAATCCCTGACGGGACTTATTCAATCCCTGCACCACGGTTGGAAGTCAAGCATCCTCCAGCTACAGCTCAAGATAATAAGGGTCTTGTTCCCTTAACATTGGAGACAGGAGAAGTCATGTGGATACATCCAGACCTCGTCCAAGATGTACAGCGGGATTCGAAAGAGCCCAACTCAAAGGGCAAGTCTTGCAATGTCATCTCCATCCTGCCAGACGACGGCAATCTGACATCGGCTTCCCTCAGTGATTCCGAAGGAGAAAAGCATGCTTGCGCAGCGCAAGCCGATGCGCCTCAACAGACGGGCACCCGATCCGGAAAATCATACCTGAGGCAGTATGAAAAGTCTACTGACGAGATACAACAGCAAACGACGTCAGTGCAAGTACCAGCATCCACTCCAATCCCAACCAAGGGAAAAGAGAGGCCTAAGGAGGTACGATTCGACCACGTGTTGAAGAAACCACCAGGCCAAGGGTTTGATACACCCTTTCGGTTTGACATATTGGCTCAGCTGGCCAATATCCCAGCTCGTATCACTATACACGAGCTCCTTCGCCTCTCAAAAGAGACAAGAGAAGCACTCAGGGATGCGCTAGCCAATTCAGAATCCTTTCTGACATGCATGCTTGAGATCCCTAACAACGACGTCCAGTCTCCTTGCCCGGAATGTCATCATGCACAATCAAAGGCGCCCGCTATTACCTTCACAGCGGAAGATATGCTTCTCAAAGACAACAAGCACGATCGACCTCTGTACTACACCGGATATATCAGTTCAACATGTATTGAAAGAATACAAGTCGATCCAGGGTCTGCACTCAGCATCATCCCCAAAAGGCTTCTCTACTTCCTCGGCATACCATTGTACAGGTTGTCCGCAACCACTACTACAATAAACGGTTTCAACGCCGGAGCAGTCATCCACTGGGGAAAATTCGACTCCGTTGCAGAATCGGGAGCCTGAAGTCAGAAGTGACATGCTATGTCATTGATGCTGACACATCATATAACCTGCTGCTGGGACGGCCATGGATCCATGCCAACTGGATCGTCCCTTCCACCCTCCATCAATGCTTCAAATATGTTAAAGATAATGCGACAGTACGAACTGTCTTTGCTGAGAGGCAACCATTCAAAGGGGTGGAAAACTACTTCACTGACGCTCTCCTATATCAAGAGGCCGGTGGAGCACTCAAAGGATCGTTGCTAGACGATGATGAAAGTGGCAACGAGGCGGATTCAGAATCCGAAACAGGCATGCCAGCCATTCTGATTGGTGAACCAATTATAGCATGTCTCAATAATCCCCTATGTAATTCTCCTTCAGAGGATGAAGGTGAATGGGTAATTAATGATAATATTTCTTTTGATTATCCTGCGAGTATTGGGTCGATTAAATCCATTACGGATGGCTCTCTGCATGTGCCCGTACATGAGCCAAGTGTGGCCAGCACATCTGTGGAAGCTATAGAGGGGGCCACACTGGTGATCCCTCCGTCCAAACAAGGTCAGTCGCCGATAATCTTCGGTAGAACCCGGCCACGGGGATCCACAACTGCAGATTCAAGCTCAGATTCAGACGCCCCACAGTTCTTCCATTATGCGCGGCCAGTGCGCCACATTATGAAGAAAATGGAATACGACTTGAAGCATGGAGCAGGCCTGAATTTCGGAAAAGGAAGACGCGGTTTGATGCGGACCTTGTGCCTAAAGGGAAGCCTGCAAACTACTATGATAGTACACGCAGGGGGTTGGGTTACGTCACACCCTCATCATCAGTAACGGTTCAAGGTAAGGACGATAGGTCAGCTCCATCACATTCGGCTTCATCCTCCGAGTGGGACTCTGACATCAGCATAGAAGGAATGTTCAAAGACCTCACTATTAACATGACCTCAGGCAGTCAACTGGAGCCCGCAAAAGCCACCGATGAGGAACCATGGGCCCAGCAGTTAGACCTTCAGTGGGAAAAGCGATTCGGACTGCGCAAGCCACCCACTGAAGACAAGGTGATGCAGGTCAACTTGGGTAGTCAAGACCATCCCAAACCCATCTTTATAAGTGAAAGCTTATCACTTATAGAAAGGGAAGAATTGATAATACTCGTAAGAGAGTATATAGATGTCTTCGCATGGAGCTACGAAGATATGCCCGGACTTGATCCACAGGTCGCTATGCACCGTCTAAACATCAAGCCTGACGTCAAGCCAGTCAAGCAGCACAACGTCGGTTTCGCCCGAACATCATGGAAGCTATTGAAGCCGAAGTTCACAAGCTCATTGCGTGTGGCTTCATCCGGGAGGAACAACATCCAGATTGGGTGGCTAATATAGTCCCCGTCCTCAGAAGAACAGGAAAATACGGATCTGCATCGACTACCGTGATCTCAATACGGCCTGTCCCAAGGATGAATTTCGCTACCCATCACCGACGTCATGATTGACAATACATGCGGGTTCGAAAGGATGTCTTTCATGGACGGCTTTTCAGGGTACAACCAGATTAAGATGTATCCCGACGATGAGAAGCATACTTCGTTCTGAACACCATTGGGGGTATACTGCTACACTGTAATACCCTTTGGACTGAAGAACGCCGGAGCAACCTATCAACGGGCAATGAGTACAATCTTCCGCGATCATCTCCGAAAACGGTGGAATGCTATGTTGACGACATTGCCGTCAAAAGCCGCAACAAGAATGAACATCTTCGCGACCTGAGAACAATGTTCGACATAATGCGGGCTCATCAACTGAAAATGAACCCGACAAAATCCTTCTTGGGAGTGTCAAGTGGCAAGTTCCTTGGGTTTATTGTCACATCAAAAGGGATTCATCTTGACCCAGACAAAGTCAAAGCCATCTAGAGCATGCATCCACCAAGGAATCTCAAAGAGCTCAGAGGCCTGCAGGGCAGGCTGGCTTATATTAGGAGATTTATCGCAAATCTCTCAGGCCGCTGTCAGCCGTTCATCCGACTCATGAAAAAGGTGCTTCCTTCGTATGGGATCAAGCTTGCCAGGAAGCTTATGAAGACATCAAGAGGTACCTCACGAAACCTCCAGTCTTAGTGGCCCCTACATCAGGGAAGCCATTCTTGCTTTATGTAAAGGCTATGGATTACTCCCTCGGTGCCCTCCTCACTCAAAAGGACGACAATGGCCACGAGCAGGCCATTTATTATCTGAGCAGAACTCTCATAGGAGCGAAATCTCGCTACAACCCTATCGAGAAAGAGTGTTTAGCTCTCGTCTTCGCTGTTCAGAAGACCCGATATTATTTGGTCGGCCAGACCATACATGTCATCTCCAGAGTAAACCCATTGCGTCTTCTTATGATGAAGCCAGGATCATTGAATTCAAGATTGGCTAAGTCGGCACTTTTATTGTCTCAGTACGACATGATCTTCACGCCTCAGAAGGCGGTTAAAGGCCAGGCCCTTGCAGAGTTCTTGGCTGCTCATCCAGTTCCGGAACATTCAAAGCTTCACGAAGATATCCCTGATGAAGTCTTCGAGTCCAATATAACCTCAGAAGAGGAAGTGTGGCAGATGTTCTTTGATGGAGCATCGCGAATGGGCCCTAAAGGCAAAATTATTGCCGGAGTGGGGTTGTGTTTATCTCCCCACAGAATCATGTCCTGCCCAGAGCATTTTCTTTGACAGAATCATGCTCCAACAATGTAGCAGAATATAATGCTCTGCTCATTGGTCTTCAGCTCGCTCATGGAATGGGGGTACGCTACCTTGAAGCCTATGGCGATTCAAAACTGATCATCAATCAGGTTAAAGGCGAGTACGAAGTCCGCCATGAGGACTTGGTGCCTTATTACCATACAGCCATCGAATTGGCTAACCTATTTGAAGGTTTCTACATCGGGCATGTGTCTCGATCTCAAAATACCAAGGCGGACGCCCTTGCTGCATTAGCAACGACGCTAGCCTTGCCAGCCGACACCGAGTATCACCTCACAGTCGCAACTCGACATCTTGTATGCTCCAAGCACATGCTAAGAATTCAAGAAGTCTATAATGTCTCCACGGATCTTGAACCAAGAGACTGGCGCTTTCCTCTCATTGACTATGCTTTGCACGGTCTACTTCCAGACGATCCTAAAGAAGCGGCGTCCATCAGACGAAGGTCCATCTGCTTCTACTACGATCCAACTTTGAAGACACTTTACCGTCGTTCATATGAAGGTGTCCTCCTCCGTTGCCTTTCTAATTCAGAGGCACAGGAAGCGCTCCAAGAAGCGCACGATGGCACTTGCGGAGCTCATCAGCCAGGTCCAAAGCTTAAAGACAGGTTGCATAGGCTGGGATATTATTGGCCAACTATGATAGCCGACGCCATCCAATATGCACGAAGGTGAAAAGTATGTCAGATTCATGCGGACTTCATACACCAGCCTCCGGAGCTGCTCCACCCGACTGTTGCTTCATGGCCATTTGAAGCATGGGGAATAGACGTCGTAGGGCCAATCAGCCCTTCTTCGATAAAAGGTCACCGGTTCATCCTTGCAATAACCGACTATTTCTCAAAATGGGCGGAGGCTATACCACTGGTTGAAGTCAAGACCTCCAATGTGGTTCACTTTATCAAGCACCACGTCATCCATCGATTTGGTGTACCTAGGCGGATCATCCACGACAACGGTCCCCAATTCAAAGCCAAGTATTCTATCGGTTCTGCGATAAATACCGAATTCAGAATGTGGCTTCAACTACCTATAATCCTGCTGCCAACGGCTTGGCGGAAGCATTCAACAAAACAATCATCAAGCTGCTCAAGAAATTCGTCTCCTCGAATAAGCGAGATTGAGACGAAAAGCTCGTTGAATGTCTTTTGGCCTACCGAACCACGGTGCGGACACCGACAGGCAATACGCCTTTTTCCCTGGTATATGGGTGCGAAGCAGTCCTCCCACTGGAAATCCAAATGCCATCGTTGCGTGTGGCTCTGATTACTAAAACCACATTAGAGGACAATGATCGCCTACGCCATCAAGAGCTCGAAGCTTTGGACGAGAAGCGACTACAAGCTCAGCAGCATATCGAGCTGTATCAAGCTCGAATCTCAAAAGCCTTCAATAAGAAGGTCAAACAGAGAGTCTTCCAGAAAGGAGACCTGGTCTTAGCCGTCAGACGACCGATGATTACGACGCACAAGACCAAAGGCAAATTTCAGCCTAAATGGGAAGGACCGTTTGTGATAGAAACAGTCTATTCAAATGGAGCATACCGCCTCACGACTGCAGAGGGCGACCTACTCATGATGCCGATCAATGGCAAGTTCTTAAAGAAATATTATCCTTAATCAAGGATCCTTCTCTTGATTAAGTTAACACTACACCTCTGATCAAGATCTCCGTGTCTGGAGCACACACAAAGAGAGCCTTTCTCTTCCTCCAAGTGAGGTCATACAGCCGAAAACCAACAGGAACCTGGCCGCGCACCGGTTATCCTAAAGGGGAATCAAGGTTATGCAGACATTAACCTAATAATCCAATATCCTTTAACGATTAAGGATAGAGGAAAATGTTGGCCTATAAGCCCAACATAAGTCCTCGACAACTCATCATGCTGAGGGGAATAGCATAGCTAGCCCAACTCAAACGGTAGTTGGTAAAGGCATATCAAACCCGTTGACAGCTGGGGGTTTGCTAAAAATCCTACGGGACCTGTTCCCGTTTGATTCCCTCTCCAAAATCACCTACCAATTCTCACCCATAGAATGGTAGGGCCACATATATGCTTCGCTGTTATGTTAACATTAACCCTATGACAGCAGTTCCCTCATCTCTCTCCGTGAGAATGAGACCTCCAAAGTTACTTACCAATTCTCATCCATAGAATGGTAAGACCACATATACATTTCGCTGTTACGTTAATATTAAACCTATGACAGTGATTCCTCGTTTCTTCCCGTGAAAACGAGACTTCTCCCAAATTCTACTACAAACTCGATACTTATTGACATTTACAAAAGATAAGTATCGCCAATTTTTGAGCTTGGTGACGTCTCAACCGGTTATGTCATTGCGACCTCTGAACCAGCAGACAGCTAAGTCTCAATTTTGAGCTTGTTGACATTTACAAAAGACAAGTCTCAACCCCGAGCCCTGTTGACATTTACAAAAGACAGGTCTCGATACTTATTGAAATTTACAAAAGATAAGTATCACCAATTTTTGAGCTTGGTGACGTCTCAACCGGTTATGTCATTGCGACCTCTGAACCAGCAGACAGCTAAGTCTCAACCCGAGCCCTGTTGACATTTACAAAAGACAGGTCTCGATACTTATTGACATTTACAAAAGATAAGTATCGCCAATTTTTGAGCTTGGTGACGTCTCAACCGGTTATGTCATTGCGACCTCTGAACCAGCAGACAGCTAAGTCTCAACCCCGAGCCCTGTTGACATTTACAAAAGACAGGTCTCGATACTTATTGACATTTACAAAAGATAAGTATCACCAATTTTTGAGCTTGGTGACGTCTCAACCAGTTATGTCATTGCGACCTCTGAACCAGCAGACAGCTAAGTCTCAACCCCGAGCCCTGTTGACATTTACAAAAGACAGGTCTCGATACTTATTGACATTTACAAAAGATAAGTATCACCAATTTTTGAGCTTGGTGACGTCTCAACCGGTTATGTCATTGCGACCTCTAAACCAGCAGACAGCTAAGTCTCAACCCCGAGCCCTGTTGACATTTACAAAAGACAGGTCTCGATACTTATTGACATTTACAAAAGATAAGTATCACCAATTTTTGAAGCTTAGTGGCGTCTCAACCGGTTATGTCATTGCGACCTCTGAACCAGCAGACAGCTAAGTCTCAACCCCGAGCCCTGTTGACATTTACAAAAGACAGGTCTCGATACTCGTTGACATTTACAAAAGACGAGTATCACCAATTTTTGAAGCTTGGTGGCGTCTCATCCGGTTATGTCATTGCGACCTCTGAACCAGCAGACAGCTAAGTCTCAACTTTGAGCCTGTTGACACTTACAAAAGACAGGACTCACCGATGCTTGCTGACATTTACAAAAGGCAAGTATCTCCCCTTCAGCCCTGCAAAGGGCTAACCTTGAGATTGCCGACGTCTTAATCGGTTATGTCATTGCGACCTCTGAACCGACGGATAGCCACGTCTCAAAGATTACGTCCTCAAGTAAGAACAAGATTGGAGATTTGACAGAAGCCAAAACAAAAGAAAGAATTTCCATTAATTCCAAAAGATGGGGACACATGGAGGCACGTATACAATGACCTACAAGCGTACACTGTACGATCTGAGCCGCCCTCCGAGGGCGTTTAGCCTCGTCTTCCTGTCATCAGCAGCCTGGGCAAGCGCCTGTGACCTCAGCTCAGCCTCATCAAAGTCCACCGCCTGGGCCAGACGAGCTTCAACTTCCGCCAAAGTTGCCCTCTGTGACAACTCCTGCCGCGCAAACTCCTCACTCTGAGCTTTGAGCTCTTCAAGCCGCGCAGTTTCCTCAAGACGCACCGGTATGGCCTTGGATAAGAGGAGATTTGCTCTCCTGATCATTTCCTCAGCCTTCGCAATCTTATCCTCAGCGCCAAGAAGAGCACTAGTGGAGGCGTCAATTGCACTTCCAACCTCCGCTTGCCTTGTTTTCAAGAATTTCAAATCAGAAGAGACGGCCTTAGCAGCCTCTTGAGCAACAAGCCGGGCCTCGTGCTTTTGGGCAACAAGACAGGCGAGCTGCTCATCAGCTAAGGACGCCGGGTCTGAGCGATAGAGACGGCGCCACTCCTCTACAGCCTTCTCAAGTTCATCCACCAGGAGTTCTAAAGCAGCAGCCTGATGATACCCCTCAAAGTCCCGAATGCTCTCAATGTCATGGGAGAGGACCAACTTCAGCTTTGAGAATGGTATAGGCGAGCCCTTCAAAACTAGGTCGATAGTTCGCTCCAAGCTTCTATAAAAGCTATCGACCAGGTCACCTATGTAATCATTCTCGGCCTCAGCCATTTCTGGCAGAGAGGCAACCTCGGAATAGTCCACCAGCCTGGTCGACGCCGTCACAGAAGAAGCAGCGGGAACACTGACAGTAGCAGGACTAGCCGAAGGCGATCTCGGTGGAGTCCTCATCGAAACTAGCACGCCAGCCACCGCGGAGGTAGGACTGGCGACCACCTTTTGAGCAGCAGGCTCAACCACCAGGGTTGGAGAAGTAGGGCTTGCAATCACCCTCAGTGCCGCACTCGGCAAAATAGTCCGCACCTCACTCGTTGATGTGATTGGGAGTGAGGATACCTCCGGCACTACCGCCCCTTCAACCTCTGGTCCTTCAGCTGATTTGGGCCGATAAGAAGGCAGGTCGCCATACAGCGCGTCCAACACAGCAGCATCCGCCGTGGCCGAAGTGCTCATGTCACCCCTCGATCCCTCAGGAAGATCTACCGGCTCCTTTGAAGCTGATACATCCTGAGGTCGAACACCTGTAACAAGACTGCGGTTAGTCGGGACACTACATGCAGAAGAAGCCAAGAGGTTACGACAATACCAAAGGATGATGTTGCCTCGAACATCTCGTCGGCCGCACCAGTCTCCAGAGGCTCCATCGGAGAGTTTTTGGCAGAATCAACACGAATAGCCGGCTCGCTTTCACTTGCCGAGTATCCTGTGGACCACCCGATAGAGCTCGATGCCTCAGGACTTCCTTTAGAAGTCCCAAAGCCTGAAGGACCAACATCAGCCGCGCCACTCCCAGACTCTTCCGAGTGAGCAGGGGAACCGGCTGCAGCCCCATAAGTGAATAGGGGATCATAATGTTCCCCTTGCTCTCCAGCCGTCTCGGCTCCTGCAACGAGAAGCAAAGGATGAGTTATTTGGAACACACCAAAGCATTATATGAACGAGGTTAACCTCACCCAGACCTGGAGCGAATTCACCACTAGTCGGTTCAGCAACCGACGGTTCAGCCGCTAATGAGGCAGCAGGAGGAATCGCTGTAGAGGGGTGACCCTCTACGACAATCGTAGGAGCTTGGCGATGGGGCTTCTTCGCCGATGATTTCCTACGAGAGCTACCCGCCCGCTTTCTCTTGAAGTGGACGTCAGAATCCTCTTCTTCCACTCCTCCCACACGTCGTGGGGAAAATGTTCCCATCACACCAGAGCTAGCCGCATGAGTATCAGCTCCAGCCCCCGCCTCGAAGCGAGGACTCCCTGCATCAGAAGCCTCGCTGTCATCCACAGCGATGAATTCTTCCAAGTCGGGGACACGAACCCGTTTGCCTTCCTTCTTCTCAGAGGCCTTCCGCTTCAGTCGCTAAGAGATTAACTTCACACCCGAACTATTGGCATTAAATCCAGGAGGTGTAGAGTTGGAAGCCGCGTACCACTGGCAAAAGCACAGGGTCGTCGAGAGGTCGGGATCCTGCAGCGGCGTGCGTAGCCACGCCCCAGTGCCATCCGCAGTGAAGAACCGCCAGGCACGGGCCCCATCGATAAGACTCCCCATGAAAGCCAGGTCCGAATTGGGGTTGCCCACATACAGCTGGTCGTACCCGAATTGGCGGGCAAATCGACTCGGGACGTAGGGTTCCAGGTAGCAGGTATCCCCACTCCTATACAGCAAGTGCGAGGGCCGGATGCTGACCAGCCACTCGAAAACGCCCCGACTCATGGGAGACCGCGCCGACTCCGCATCTCGGAATTCCTCGTTGTATCCTGCACCCCGAATACGAGGAAAACAGCGGAACAAGCTGTAAGCGTCATGGCGACGCACTAACTTACGGGCCTCAGCCACGTAGGCTTTCATCCAAGAACAGCCTTCGAATCGGCGAAGAAGTGCCGTTCGAACACCCTGCGGAGGGTCCTCCCCAGCTCCAATCAAAGTAGGGCAGTGTAAGGCGAACCATGCCATCAAGTAGGTGTATGGCAGACCCACCCTAGGATTGGGTCCATCACAAGGCAGGATAGCACTCTTCCCACGCCTCGTCGCCGGTGGCCTGCAGAAAGCCTCCGTTAATGCGCGAAGGCCTCTTTGAATACAACACACCATGGCCATGGCCGGGAGAAGACCCAGACGGTGGCCATGGGCCAGGCGAACGGCGGGTAGCAGAACATTCGGGTGGACGATGTCACCCGAGGAAGAAGGCACAACACACTTCTTTAACCAGACGGTTAAGAAACCGCCAGCAGCGCCTTTCGAGACATAGGCCGACGGGCCTGATGGGGAAAGCTCCGAAGGGTATCACCCTTCTCATAGGGACCAGCGTCTTCTGTTACGACGATATCCCCTTGGAGACACATCTCCATCCGTTCAATAATATCGTCATCAGCAACTCCGCGATGGGCTACTTCAGGAGCATTCTTCATGTCTGGGAACAGGTAACTTCCCCAGCTCTTCAAGCTCTTCGAGCTACCCTTGCCACCACCGTGGATGCTGGAACAAATATGCAAGTGGCACATCAACTCCCGATAAGTCTCGAGCAAAGCAGGCTCCTGCTTCTCCAAGAGAGCCAACTCTGCCTCACAGGGAAAGTACTCTTCGTATGGAAGAGACCCGAAGGCAGAGCAGAGATTTCCCACATCTCATGCAAAGCCATGCCCAACTCGCCAACCGGGGTGAAGAAGGTCCCCGAAGCCGGGCAGTACAACTCAAGGATGGCGTAGAAGCACGCCACCTTCATCTCAATGCCGTAGCAGGTCGCCCTGACGGCCTCATAGAGGTTCAATACCTCCAAGTCCTCCTCGAAGTGAGCGAGGATATAGTTGGTCAACTCCGCCCACCATGTCTTAAGAGGATGAACCCAACCGGGAGCCCTGAAGTCAGTGGCAGGGTAGTTCCCGTCAACTGCGCAGAATTGAGTGCCAAAGGTCTGCGCCACAGCCGGGTTCTCTCCCACTGGAAGTTCCCGCGATACCTTCCCAGGGTATAGCCCCATTATGCTGAGGGGAGGGCCCGCCCTCGAATAACCGGACTGAAAGGTCAATCTCTCAACATGGACGGATTCAACGCTTCGGCTCACGCCCCACGCCATCTTCCGAGCCTGAGTCACATTCACGAAAGAAGATAAGGGAAAGTGCCGCTTAGTGGACGGAAGGTAAAACTTCTCGCCGTCCAGTTGAAAGATCCATTGTCCTTCGCCTGCCTGCAACTGGCGATCGGGATCGGATGCGGCATCCCCGAACATAAAGTCGGGCTTTCTGTAAGTCCGACGATCAACATCCTCAAGAGGGGCCGTGGTCAAGATACTCCGCGTAGTCTGCGGATGACCGCCTTGGATGAGTGTATCTCGGACGAGAGAGCTCCGCTCACTGAACAAAGAAGCCTGTCCATGGAATTGCAGGCTGAGATTACCATCCGCTCGACTGGTTAGCCCAAATAGACTGTTCAGGAGACCGGGAGTGTAATGCGCTGCAAAGACAGAAATGAACTATGATTAGTTCAACAATCAAGTGGATACGAAGGCATAAAAAATCCACTAAGGCATAGCCTCGCTCAGCGAGCAAGGCCAGCAAGGCGATAGCTTCGATGAAGCTTGATCTCACGGATAAAACTACATTTTTGCAGAGAACGTCCAAAATACCAACTTCGCTTAAGCAGGAAGTGGTATAGCCCTAAGGGCTGACGTCACCAAGAGGGCATCATGGTCAAAAGTCACCCTTCATGGCCATGACTGAAGGAACAGACCTATATCCTGTTCCTCAACAGGATGGAGACTGCCCGAGTAATGGCTTCGTACGGAAGCCTAAGGAAGAACTGTTCGGTTCTTAATTCCCTTGTGCAAGGAGAATAAGGAAGTTCAGGGAAACGAGTTCCCTAATGAGGACAGATCATATTCGATCGTCCTAATAGCCAAATGACGGTTCCAAAGGAAAGAGACCACGGTCTCTAATCAGATAAGAAAATCCCTTACCGGTGACTTGTCGCTCGACGACCGGAGGAGGAGGGCCCTCCGCTGCAGAAGTCGCCACTTCTTTTCCCGCTCGTCTTTTAGGCGCCATTGAAAAGCTGCAAGAGTTCTCAAAGTTCTCTGAACGAAGAAGGAAGAGGAAGAGGGAAAGTCAAGAAATCTCTTTGGAAAAAGGAGATCTTTTCCTGCTCAGCCCGATCGGGCTTTTATAGGCCAATCAACGCCTAAAACGAGGCCTTGAAAAGGGCGTACGCCGTCGTTTCGAATTAATTCGAAACGCCGCCCAAGCGCCTTCCCGAGAAAGCGCTGGTTCAACTCCACTAAGGGTTAACTTCGCACCAGAGCAAAGTGCGGACTTCGTACAATCCTTCAAGGACTTCGCCGAGAGGCTTATCTTAGCCCCTTAAAAAAGGTGCTGTTCGCGGGACGTGCCAGTTTCGCAAAAGAAAGGACCATGTCCTTAACTCCGCATACAGTTTAGCCCTGCTACGGCCAAACTTTCAATGAAAGCATGCAAAGATCAGATAATCAAGAAATGAACTTTCATTGATTTAAAAAGGAAGGGTACATTGATATTACATCAAGGTTGTGTTTCATACAACACATTCAGTGGCTCGACAGGGTCATTTGCGCAAAAAGCATACAAGTGGTTTTACCTGCTTCTAAGTCAAACCGACTGGACAAAGAAGGCTTTCCTCCTGCATAAGGCTGTAATCAGTGGTGCCGCAAGGACACGGTCATTATTCTCCACAAAAAAGGCAGATCTTGCCAGGCCATTTTTGTTGAAGCCTGGCAATAAAAACCTATCGCCGCCAACACGATAGATCACGTATAATGGGAATCGGCAGTGATACCAGTGATCTAACGGGTGTGAGGCCCGCTTTCCCGAAGTGAATCGCCCCTAAAGGCCACCAAAGTTGAAAGTTGGCAATGAGGCCGGCGATCCCACAGGCAACGCCCACTATCTCGAAGCGGATCATCTCCGACAAAGCGGCTACCAGCCTCACCTCAGAACGAATCATCTCGGATAAAAGGTTGCCAACAGCTTCTGGGACATGCACCCGTCGCCCCAAGTTGTTCCTCCTGCTTAAAAATAAAGCTTCAACTGGGGAAGCATAAGGCAACTTTTCGGTCTCTTTCATCAAGATGCAAGATCGGCGAGCATAGCCCACTGCAAGGCAAATCAGAATAGATTAGCAATTAAGCACAGAAAAAACTGCGAATCAGAATCTTTTGGATCAAAGTGATCCAGTTTCAGTAAAAGCAGAGGATAAGCCTCGCCTGCACAGCACTGATGGGCTGGCTCAGCAGACGCCAAGTCCAAGCCTCGCCTATATGGCTAACCAAACTGACCCCGTGGGATACAGTCTTAGCTCCGCCTATATGGCAAGACTGGCTCAACTATTGAAAAGACCAAGTCCCAAGTTCTGCCTGCGCAGTGGACTTAACATGCAATGATCCTTTTGTGATCAAGTCAGAATGATAGCTTCACTGGGAAGCTATGCTAAATCTTTCTCTACAGATCAGTTAAATAGAGAACAAGGGAAGCTAATCCCTGAAGCAGCTGCTAAAGCTAAATTGAGGAAGATGAATTCCCTAAAATCGGTGAAGTCGTTGAACGATCAAGACTTACCGGTCCTTGGCCGGATAATGACCAGAGTGGGCATTCCCACTAATTCAGAGATCTGAGTATCTCTTTCAAACCAGAGAAGAGAAGAGAGGCAAAGCATTTCTCTTCAGAGGACCTCAAGTGTCCTATTTATAGGCCCCATGGCCTGAGCGCTGCCGCCTCAAGCGTGGAAGCACAAGCGCATTTAAGGCATTTATTACGCCTTGAGAAAAGGGACGGTTTTCCCTTGGAACCGTGCGAGGGGAGAAAAAGTCTCCCTCATAAAGGCACTTATTGCGCCTTGAAGAAAGGGAATATCCTCCCTTGGAAACATGCAAATCAGAGAATATCTCCCTCGATCAGCACGAAGAAAGGAGTAATCCTCCTCGTAACCGGCCCACGGCAGTTGGCCTCGGAAAAGCGACAGATGTTCCAGAGCGAACCTACCTAGCTGTGAAGCTACCCAGACGCGAGTCTACATGATTCCTCGGTGAATCTACATCCCAAAGTAGGATTCAAAGCGAAGCTGAACTCAATCATCATGGCGACGTTCACACTCCACACACCACCAATCAAAGCAGTTCAAAGTGTTTTGAAGTCTGAGCTATTGCAGACTTTCGAAAACTTTGAAGGGGGTCTTGTTGACACTTAAAAAAGACAAGATTCTTATTGGTCCAAACAATGTCTAAACTTGTTGACATTTACAAAAGACAAGTGACAGACAAGCTGAAGACCAGTTTTCACCCATCTCCGAGGGACAAGGAAGCAACTTGGACTCCACTGATCCAGCAAGCAGACAGTGAACCCGGATTGTTTCTAAACAGACCTCAGCAGGTCTAAGGTGCTAACACTTAGCATCGCATGAGCCCAAAGGGATAGCCTAGCTTGAGAGGCTAATATCACCCAACTTCGCCTTGAAGCCATCCAAAGCCTCGCCAGGAAGCTAACTCGCAACTTCGCCACAGAAGACTTCCAGCTCCGCCAAAGGGTTTCTTTCGGACTTCGCCAGAAGCTACCTCTAGCTCCGCTACGAGCTCAATGCGGACAGCTCCGCTATTGGTCTGCTATGGTCAACCTTTGACCAATCAAATCTCCGGATGAGATCGGATCCAATCAGATCAAATCTAATTAAAATCAAATCAGAGATCAAATTTGGCAGTTGATTGCCACAATCTCTTGACTCTTCTAAAACGAGTAAGAAGATCAGGGGAAATCCTCCAACGATATGGAAAGGATCAAGAAGGTCAACCGACCTGCCAATTCTAGCTTCGCAGAAGCTGATCCTAGCCTCGCAGCAAGGCTACTTTCCAGATTTTAAACAGATTCGATTCAATCTGTTTCTATATTTTCAAGGGACGATTATACCCTTGCTCTCCCTATAAATAGCCCGCCAGGGGTACAAGGAGACAGACACATGCATACGGGAGGACTCCACAAGCAGAGGCTTCTTCACAAAGCACCGTGCGCTCTCGAATTCAGAGATCTTTTAGAGAATTGCTTTCTCTATCCAGGTGTTGATACCCTAACATCGTCCTTCTTCTCAAGGAATCTCCGGAACCAGGCGAGAAGGAATTCCTTATTGAAGGCGATTTTGAGAAGCAGCAAGAGGGTTCTACCAACCTTCTGTTCTCTGATTCCCCGAACCAGGCGAGAAGGGAATCTCATCGCTCGCATCGTCAAAGGGACAAAGTGGTCGCGCGCTGACCAGACTCCTATCGGCACACTTCTCCAGAATCTCTGAGGAGATCTACTTGTAATCTTTTAAGAATACTTGTAATTTAGCTCCTCAAACCCTTTTTTGTATGTTTTCC